>DF241732.1:1179-53679 GCA_000507305.1 Breviolum minutum Mf 1.05b.01
TCGTGGTGTTTGTGCATTTGACTTGCAAATGTGCTTCGCGCCACAGCCGCGTGCCATTTTTCTCCCGTCCGCGGAACAGCTACCTCCGCACCCGCCGCTTTAGCGAGCCTACTTTTCGAACATCAGGAACCACGATTCATTGAGAAAACACAGCGATTCGCGACTTCACTAACATTTTTCGCGCATGTACCTTCTTTCTAGTGACTCTACACGCGGGTGGATCTTCTTTCTGCTGACTTGACATCTTTACTCTGCTTCACACCTCTACTCTGCTTTTCAACTCTGCATATTGTCGGAAGTTAGACTTCTAAACTTCCTTCGACTACTACTTTTACTACTACTTTTACTACTACTACTACTACTACTACTACCACTACTACTACTACTACTACTCCTACTACTACTAGTGGAAGTCGTAGTAGTAGAGAAGGGCATCTGGTTTGGGCCGGATTTGGCCACAGGTTTCGATCTCACCAGCAACCAGCTAGCAGTCACGCCCTACAAGTTTGCTCCAGACATACTGTGTAGCTGCAGCCCTGGCTGGAGTCTGAGCCGCAAAGATCTTGATGAGGATGTTTGATGCTTTTCGAAGTTTTATGTTCAATTTTGTTCCGATCTGAAAAAAATTGAGCGCAAACACTTTCGGAGCATCATGAATCATGAGATGTGCTGGGATGTCATGAGCAACGTGGAGCAACATGGAGCAACTTAGGAATGGTTCAGGCATTCAATGTGAGATGTGTCCAACGAACTATTTCAAGAACGACACTTCTGTCGACTGCATGCCTTGTCCAGAAGGGAGCACAGCACCTAATGGTTCCGCCTCACACGAAAACTGCAAATGTAAAGTTGGCGAGCTCTTCGAAAAAAAAGGAGAGTTGAAACTTGATCGAACAAAAGATTTGACTCCGCTTAGATTTTTGTCATGCTTGATGTTTGTTGGTGTTTCGGTGATGTTCAATCTTAACAAGTGCGCTACAAAACTGCACCATTGCATTGGGAATGTGAGAAAGGTCATGCAACGATTTTACGATGTTTGACGGTCGTACATGTAACACTTACAGTTCCGGCTCAACTTGGATCTTGCTAAGTCTTTAGCGGTTACCAGTGCTTTCTAGACTCGTTTTCAGATGTTCAGCAAAGTTTGTGTGGATTCACATTTTTGGACCAGTGACATCCAGTAAGGCTCTGTGGATGTCCAGCTCATCAAGCACGTTTGGAAGAGAATTGCTTACCTTGTGCGGATCTACACTTGGACTGTTCATTAGAAGGTTCGACAGTCGTATCAGCACGAGCACTACCAGGTTTCGCTCGGGTGGGCAACGAGAATCGGTCCTTTCGATGCCTTCCTCCCGAACAACGATGCCATTCAGTTCAGAGCTTCAAGATGTCCAAATCCGCATGCGCCGATGGCTACGTTGGTGTGATGTGCATGGATTGCGCTTCCAATTTCTATGCTGCTGGAAGGGCTTGCAAGGAGTGTCAAGATTATGATTTGGAATTTCCAAACCCTTGGCTATTCACCCCCGTCATCGTGATAGTGGTTGTTGTCCTGGCTCTTTGGCTATGGAGGCGGAGAAACACAGAACCAGAGGTGCAGCAGGTACGTTGCAAGTCCTTTTTCACCGAATTCAAAGAACAAATCCAAGCTCAGGGGCCAATTCTCTTACAACATTGTCGCTGGGCGATGTCAACGCTTTGACTTTCTCTGTTGCACTTTTCAGATTATTTCTACACATTTTCCTTCAATCTTGAGATTTTCTTCGTTGATTGATCTTCTTTTCGAAACTCCAAGGTCAACTTTGGGGAGTTCTTGCAGCCCTGCGAAAGACCACTGATGCATCATCTTCCTGGGAGATCCCATACATTGAGACACTTCAGTTCTCACTCTCGAGTCTGAAGGGAGCTTTGAACCTTCAATGCAAGTTCGACGCTTGGCCTTGAAATGCATAGTTGGCATCATGAAATGACATGCTTCAAATTGTGAGAATTTTTTCTAGCATTTTGTTGAAGGGCTTTGAATGTTTTCAAGTTTGAGTGGCACTTAGTTCTGATAGCGCCAACACAAGCAGGATGGACCTGCAGTTCGCTTGGGTTTTGCCCTCATGGCTCCGGTCGTCCCACTTTTGGTGATTTCGTTTTGCCTGATTTTGGAAGTCTTTTCCACTGGATCGGGCATCAGTGCAATGCTCAAGGCCTGAGGATTGAAGAAAATCTTTCTCATGAAATCAAGATATGCTGATAAAGTTAGACTGCTCTACAGAGCAAGAAAAATGTCCAAGCGACTTTTTCAAATTTTTGTGAGGGTAGGGGAGAAACAAAGAATCTGCCGCTGTCCAAGCGATTTCAATTGAAACGAATTTCGTCTCCATTTATTCCGAACCTGGAAGCTGCAGGCCATTACCTTACTGACCTGCCAAGATTTAGACGGAAACCAAGATGCTTCTGCTATGTTTTGGTGCAAATTTATATTTTTCTTACGGTTTTGGGCTTTGTTTGCCCTTCGGGTTTTGTCTTTCCTGTTTCTTGTTCTTGTCATTTGCTCCCAATGTTTTTGTTTTTCGTTGTCTTGTTTTCTTTATGCGTGTTTTGCCAAAAAGTACATGAAGATTGACCTTTTACGAAGTGCAAAGCAACCAGCCCTGGTCCGATGCATTCTTCGGAACTGTTTATCTTTCATGATCTTTTGGGTTTGTTTGCTTTGATATTTGCAGATTTGAATCGCCTTTCTGGATGCCACGATGTTACCCTAAGATTCCCATCTCAGGAACCCCTTCCGGCTGACTACACCTTCCGATCAGCCACACCTGCTATCCTGTGTACGGAGCACACGAACATGAAGATCTGGGTGGATATCATTGGCTATGTTTGCGCGTTTGGCTACGCTATCGTGATTCCTACCTTCATGCTCTACCTCTTTCACCGGCAGCGCGTAGCGCTACGGTCCAGCCGAATGATCACAGCAGCTGCCGCCTGTGACGGCGATCTGAAGGTTTTCTTGCATGAAGTCCAAGGTTCCACCACGGAGAGAATCTCGCGACAGGACGGGGGTGCTGTTGTCTGTCAGGTTGTTGTTACGGTATATGGCCAATTCACTGAACGTGTGCCATGGTTGGATGAAGAAACAAGTCTTAGAAGCTTCCTTCACTTTTCACTTCGATCATCCTGCGGTCGCGCCAGGATGAGGCATTTTGTCGTCGTCTTGTTGCAACCGCAGTAAGCTACATCTCGATTCTTTATCGTGGCCGCCTTGTTCGCCTCCAATTGACCGATGGCTTTGCAATTGTCACACCAATTGATGTAGAAAGAGGTCAGAGTCAGGGCTTGGACGGTCTGGATGTCCTTGTTTCCAGCATCCTGGAATCAGAAGACGCAAAGCATGAGATGAATACTTTGAAACTCAGTGAAGACTACAATGGAAGCTTTGATTGGTGTCATTTGAGCGCCCTTAAGAATACTTATAAAATAATTACACATGCTCTTTAATGCTTATGATCCATGGTGCGTATTCGTTGTTTTCTTGATGCTCCTTTTTAAAGAGCGTTGACCTTCAAGGACAGGCATTACGATCGCTGAGATGTTGCGCGAAAGATGCGCATTGCAAGAGGTGATCGAGGGAGATCGAGTTCTTCGCGGAGCACAGAATTTGCTTTGCAAATATCGAATTGGCAGCTCCGTTTCAGACTTGCTGAACATCACACAGTTTTAGATGTCTCGATATTAAAGTAATTGCATGTATACATGTGTGTTTTCTAGACGCATCCAATTTCAAAACTGCACAGATTCTGAGTTGTCCTGGAATTCATCAACTTTCTTTCAAAAATGCCTTTTGTGAGGCAACAACGTCTGGATGGAAGTGGTCCAGAAGCTTGTTGCAGTTGCACTCGTGTCCATGGTAACCAGCGCCGATGGCTTGCAAAACTGCCTTGGCCTCAATTTGGGCATGGCTGCAGCCTGTGCAATGGTGCAGGCCTATGCTCGGCCCCAGGTGAGGCTTTATCCAATCCAAGTCGTTTGTTGCAAAAGAATCCATGAGTGAGTGCTGTTTCAGTTTTTTCCTTTCGTGCCTTCACTCGCTGCCACTTCACCCCTCAGTGGGTTCTCCAAATTTTTGGGTTCGCTCCTTCTCCATTTTGTTGGCCTGTTTGTTGATGTCTCTGTTTGCCATCATTCTCTCAGTTTACTGTCGCCCCTTGTCATGTGTTGATAACTTCTGGTTTATTTGTCTGCCTTTGGGGTGTTTCACGACGAATGTTGCTGAGATTCATCGTTTTGCTTGCAGCTTGTACTCCTTGTTCGAAAGCTGCAAGTGTTTGGTGCTTGGTAAAGTCGTCAATGTTTCTGTTGTCACAAACGCTGAAGATCTTCAGGTGAATTTGCTGCAAAGTTTTTGCTTCCTCTGCTTGGCCCTAGCCACGTTGAGCTTCTACTATGGCTGGGTATGGTCCAGTCGTGCCGCCTTCGCCTTACCCTTCGTGGTGACGGCCGTGCAAGGGCTCAGACCAGACAGTCCTGAGACTCTGGCCTTGCGCCTCTGGCAGGACACTGATGAGTTTGGTTGGAAATTTGGGGAATGACAAATAGTAGCAGCCCTTAGGCTCTGGTTACCTGGTTTGCTTCATGTGAAGAGGCGTCAGTTGAAATTTGAATAAATTGAGCCTTTGAACCCATGGACACATCGGACACATCATCCTGTGAAGCACCCAGGAGCTGGACACAAAGATGCCAGCCTTGCAAAAAGGTGAGGCTGTGGAAATCTCTGCGGAATCTCAGCTGATCAGTGTTGAGATCTCCTGGGGGCTGGATTTATGGTGGATTCCGGATGGAAAGGGATGCTTGTGGAGAATGCGGGATGGATAGAATTTAGGTCCAATTTAAGAAGTGCATTATTCAAGTTATTGCATTCAAGATTATGGATTTTTTTGAATTTTTAGAGTGAGGAGTTTCTTCAAAATCAGAGATGTAGACCTTTAAACCGGTAGAAACCATAGTGGAAACAGTCCTGCTGAGGATGTGGCGGATATCCGCAGCATATTGTACTTGATTCGCAATGGCAGTGTCATTTTCTTGGGTAAGATTGAGAGTCTGAAGAGAGTCTTATGTTTTGAAATGGGACGTCGTGCAGAGTGACATCAGAGTTTAGCCCAATTTGGGCGCATAAACCGCACATGACCAAATGGTAAACTCACACCTCATTGGAAGCTCATCGAAAGATCCGATTCAGGAGACCTTCAGCTTCATCTGAGATTGTCAAGATCGCAAAGGCGAGTTTCACCTCGAACAAAGAAACAGCCGACACAGAGAAACAGCTGCACGCTTCTCAGAAAAAGAAATGGTCCAGGCTGCGGTTGTCCCATCTGAAGAGACGAATTCATAGGAATTTCTATACCCAAACCCTCTTTTTTGGAATGCTTTTCGTAAGCTAACTGATGTCCGGATGTTTTTAACAAGGTGAAATGAATTGTGTTGATGCAGCATGGTGGGTTTACAAGAATGCCAACTGTCAGCTGTGGAAAATGATTCGGCATCCAGCCTTTCGTCATTCGGGCCAAAGTCAGCACCGAAGTTGCCAGGAGCACATGCTGTGATGGCGCAGAAGGTGATGGTGTTTTGTGCCGTTTGCTTCAAGGGAATAAAAGGTTTTATGCGACTTTCAATGAAGATCAAGGAAGCGTATCCCTACTTTTCAACTCCGAAATGTCCTTCAAGATGATTTGCCATGTTGCAAACTGGCTGAAAATTCACGACCTCAACTGACCTCATTGGTGATTTGTGGGGGAAATCGTTTCACGCAACGATCAAACATGTCAGGTTGAAAAAGATGGTTTTTGCAGCTAATTTATGACAAGATGAAGACTTGTCACAAAAAATACCATACAGGACCTAGAAGTTCGAGATGGGCAAGAACTCTTATGAACTTCCAGGCTGGGAAGTTTCAATTCGTTTTTGGAGATGCAAGTGCTTGCAATAAGATGAGACGTTTTTTTCATGCAAACACCTCTCAAGCTTTGCCACTGCAAACGTGTTTATGCTTCGAAACAAGGTGATTCTTCGAAAACCCCAACGGTTTTTTCAAGGCACTGAATGCAAATGGAAGATCTGAAATATCAAAAAGGGATCATCCGGGACAAAAAGATTCCAGTTGTCAAAAAAGTTTGGGGGATTGAACCCGGTGAACTCATGAGGTGAACAGCACGGAAAACCCCTCGAAGAGGTGCGGTTTGATCAAGGAAAGTTCAGCTTCAAAACTTAGGTTCATACGAGTGCATGTCATATTCCATACATTTACTATTGAATTCCGATTCTGTTTGTTGTTTTGCGTTGTTTGTTCTATCAATTAAGAAAGATTGATATGTTTGTATAACCTCGCCCATAGTTCAGCGAACCTCGGATTAGTCGGACGTTTTGCGGTCTTGATATGTTCTGATGACATTCACTTCCTCGACTCATGGATGATTTTCCGGGAAAAATTCGAGGATGGAGGATGTGCATGATAGGAACATTCAACCAGGAAGCCAAACTGAATGCTGTACATTCTGATAGATCAGGCATCATTTCCATATTTTCTGGCAATTCATAGTTCAGGAGTCAACCGAGATAGAAGGATATTCCGTGAATAATTCACATAGAAGCTGCACACGAAGAATATGGTTTCGGTAGGTACAAGCAGAAAATAATGCTTGTCGCAGAGGGTCCTCTTGGCACTAGTGGCCTCCCTGTCATCGTCCTACAAAAGCAAACCTAAAACAAAACTCATCTATAAGTCATAGAAATATTACATAGCACAAAAACACATGAAAGATCACAAAGAAGACCACGTAAAAGTTTGAAAACAAAAATAAAAAGAAGGCAGACAAAACATTGAAATTCAGATTTACACGGCAGACATGAAACAATACAGAAAAAGTAGGTAGGGAGCATTGACGGATCAGATCCCGTACCGGGTTGGACACAGGGAATACGAGGAAACACCGAGGCTTAGCAGGGAAGCACCGAGGCACGGCAGGGTGGTAAAAATTCAGCAGGACACACAAGGCGACCCACACCGGGGCCTCGAGCCCACGTGTTTTCTCGTGGATTCCCGTGTGTTCTAAGGGAATACGAAAGAGATCACCCCCCAGATGCATGGGGACATGTTTTCGATCATCGATTTTTTCTTGAAACTTGAGTTGCAGAAACCACATTTTGAAATGTAAAGTATCTATTATAGTCGACTATATATATATATATACATATATCATATCTCATATATATATATACACATATTTCAAATGTTTTCTTTATCTCTTCTTTTGATCTGTTTCTCTTTTATGTCCGAGTCACTTGTATTGGCTTAAAAAGATTGCCTCTACCAAGTCTGTGTACTCTGCAAAATTTCATATCAAAATCTTGAGACAAAACATCCAAAAACAACTTTCAAAATGAGTTTTTTTTTGAAGATCCTACAAAAGTCACATCAAACATCGAGAAAATAACATTTAAAATCAAAGTTTGTAAAATGAAAACCTTGACACTTGGCCCACTAAATTTGGAAGTTGTTGGTGCAAATCATTTTATAAAGTAGCAGAGTCTGGTAATCACATTAAAAAAGACACCAACAATGAATACACAAACCCCAACAAGACAGGAAGATACCCACCAACTGAGAGTTTATAGAACCGATACATAAAGAAAATACACCAAAATATGTGGTATCTCGCGTGCCAAAATTGCAAACATTTGCATCTCAAACAAACTCAAAACAACGGAACAGTTTGGAAATCTAAAGACATTCCATGTATAATGCTGGGTAGTACTGGTGATGGTATAGAGGGTTGTGTTGGAATTTGAACTTTGAATTTCGAAATTGCTATGCAAAAAACCTTGCCAGGATCTTGTAAAAGATGTTGCAAAAATCTGGAACTTGTTGAAAAGAAAACTGGATTGAGTCGGTTGAAGGCAACATTTGAGTCGGTTGAAGGCAACATTTGATCATCGACAGAGCCTGAAAGCCACTTTGTGCGAATCTGAGCAGGGCTTGATTTCTATGTAAACTTCGAAGTTTTCTCAGACTTGAAAATTAAATTGAAGATTTTCTCCAAGTCGAATTGAAAAGAATGGATCATGGGACTGACAACACAGTTTTTGACGTGATGAAAGTTGAATTCCGATTCCGTTTGTTGTTTTGTTTTGTTCCATCCATTGATGTTGTTCATTTCTATGCAACGAAGCCCGATTGTTGAAGATGTTGATACCTCTGAGGCTGGAGGCCAAAAGAGCAAAAACGTCACATCCAACTTCGGCCCTGAGAGTTTTTCCAGGAGACTTCTGCACCTTTTGGATGCCAGATGTCCTTCCCTCCTTTTGCTGTAGAAAAATGGATTCGGATTGTTGATTCGTTTCAGATATTTCTTCCGGGAATTTTGGGCATTATTTTCTGCATTTTTGAGAATCAATTTTTCTTGGTGCCAACCTGCAAGTCCGAACAGACGCATTATCATTGGAACCGCCTCTTCAGGAGGGCAGGCAGCAACCTCCATGACCTTCCTGATGTTTGGGCCACTCAGAGTACATTTTTTCAACTGATCGATCGACCAATTGAGGTCCAATTGAGGGCCCCATAAAGAAAGGCGAAATCTATGTTCTTCAAATTTGGATTTTTCAGATTCGTTGTAACTTGTTTGTTTTGAATTTTGCAGGTTCCCTTTACCACATGTTGGTCAGTGGCCAAAGCGAAGGACGCCTACAAGGACGTTGCTGTTTTTGCCACAGAAGTTGACAGATGAGCATAACATATGTTTACTGTATCCTTGTTTGAAATGCGAGTCCATTCACCATTCTTATCAAAAGAAAATCTCAATTTGACAACTCAGAAATTGTTAGCACAGATGCCACCATTATTACCATCTCCAAAACTAACAACTGACCCTTGAAAAAAGTATTCTTGTAAGACGACTTCCCTTTTTGCGTTCCTTTCTAACTTTTCAAATTGGCCAAAAACTGTCGAAACTTTGTGTTTTTCTGTATCATTTGGAATATTTCAACAAAACAACGCTTCAACAATTAAGTGAACAATTCTTGGCATAGTTCACGCTGTTCCCTCGCTCTTTCCCGGGGAAACAAAAGGCAGCTCTACTTTTTTTGTCGGCAGATGTTGTTTTTCAATGTTCACTGCTGGAAAGAATGTGATATTTTTTTTGGTTGATGGAAAAAATCCGGCGAGAACACCTGTTGAGGTTGGTAGGTTTATCTCATATGGAGTTTTATACATCCAAACGGTGATTGGCCTTGGGATTTCTGAATCATCGCCGATTCGTGAAGCCGAAGATTTGAGGCAGCTCCAAATCAGCGGTTCCAAAAAACCTCCAAACAACAAAACGCATTGGAAATGCCGCAAAAAACGTCTGTGATGTTTTTTTTTCAAGAAAAAGATGCCATTTTTTTTCACAGTTTTTTGTTGGAAAAAAAATTAGTGTCGATTGATGTATCGACATTGCATGTTTTTTTTTGTTGTAGTTTTTTTCCAGTGACCAACGGATCACGTTTTGAGACACCGAACCTCGACGCCATGTCGTCAGTCCATGGGGCGTCAGATCCTACGATGACAGCGACCGTGTCTGAAAAATCAGTGCCTACGACCTCGGTGGCCCGTTCGAGCGGAAGGAAGCTTCCGCTGTGGATGCAATGGCGCAGCTTTTGGGCCGTTTCGGCCACCTGGAGCCGTGTTTTTTTTTGGTTGAGGAAATTCTGATTAGATGATATTAGATGATTATATAGATGAATTCTGATTATTCATTTGCAGCCAATTCTGGAATCTGAGTGAAAAACAACATTTTCAGATTTTGTATCCAAGGCTTCAATCTTGGCGATTGTGGGCGTGGGAGTCTACAATGTCAGCGCCACCGATGCTTTCCTTAGAAGTCATACGCGCGAGTCCGTGCTGTACCTGGCAAGGACAAAGGGAGTGAAGCCGAAGCAGTGGGGATGGGGTTTTCAGGGCATTTTTTTATGAGTCATGTCCATCATTTTTTGTACGGCGTTTGATTCCGAGAAATTCCAATGGTGAATAAGAGATTCCGGAAGTGCAAAGTGATGATGAAAAATGAGGTGTTTTTTCGCGGATTTTTGTTTCACCTCGGCTGTTTTTGTTGACCCTCCAAGGAGGCATGCCTTGGATCTGGTACGACAGATTCGTACCTCAATGAGTGCCTTACAAGCCTTAGAGGCCATCATTGAAATCGATGAGTGTGGTTCCACCATGGAGCATTTTGAGACCTTGGCAGAGCTGTTGATTCGAACCTATAAAGGTGAGGGGAATGAAAAAATGGGCCCAAGGGGATGAAAACTGGTGAAACTGCTTGATGAAACCCGGGTGAAACGTTGGATTGATGGGGTGATATTATCCTGGTTCATTAGGGGTTAGTATAGTATAATAGTCTATTATGGGAAAACCTTTGAATTGGTTCGTTTAGTAGGGATAGCTTGTAGGTTTTTTTCTGCGCAGCTAACGACTCAGCGGCTGAAGGAATTTCAAATCTTCAATTGGCTCCTTTTGGTACGGTCAAGCGCATCCATCCCCTTGTGACCGAGAGTCAGGAGTGGGTTGCTGAATGGAAATTGAATGTTGGCAACATTTGGTGACATTTGGGTTGGTAACTCATGATTCAAACCTGAAAGTTGTCCGTACATTCCAAGATTGGATTTATACTGGTTCTTTCCAAATCTAAAGTTGATTTTGATCCGCCAATTTCCTCTGGTTACGTCGCGAATAGGCATTTTGTAGCAGGCATTACTACTGGCATTCTTTAGGAAAGCAGATATCTTAGACTTTAGGGACCTTCCAAACATCAATCAGCATTTGTTAGCCGCCCATGCTGTTACTTTCCAATCCACTTTCAAGTTTTCAACGGTTTCTTTTAGCAGCCAATGTTGAACCGATCTGCAAAAAGGGCATTCTTTGAGGAAACATTCATGGCTATTTTTGAATTTCTGCGGGTCATGCACTGTCGTCTTTTATATAGGTGATTTTTCAGTGCGAGTCGTCATTCTTTAGCCCCAACCTCATCTTGCTACGTAATGACCCCTCATGCTCACCTGAGAATTCATGACGATTGATATTGATTTTCTCATGTTCTCCGAATTTTTCTGATATGTTCTACTCTTTTGAGGTTTTTGTAGATATATGAGTCATGACCATTGCAGTGGTGGAATCTCCATGGGCTTGAGGACAATCGGGCTGCACTGGGGACTGCTTTGCTGCTGGACCCAGCATGGAAAGACGGTGCCATCAGGTGCATCCACTTGGAAATTTTTGCAAAAGAGTTGACGCGCCAATGATGGTTGTTGATGGTCCAACCAATTAAATACATCCATGGTTCTCATTTGTCAAGGGTTTCTGAATTTTTGTTTCTTTTTTTTTGGTGAAACCAAACCCTTTGGAAACTTGGTAATTTTTTCCAAAAAAAATCCTGCATTTTTTGGGTTTTTGGGGGTGTTCCGGCCGGGTGTTTGGGTGTTGATGGGATACCAACAGGACCATTCTCAGCTCGGAGACCTTCGTCATTGGGCCATTGAGGCTCATCCAAGGAGGCATCGGTGCCATTGCCAGACGTCCTCTCTTCACCAGCGGAGCACCAATGTTCCTCCCAGATGAGTGGTTCTTCAAGGATGAAACGAAAAATCCTGCAAGTTTTTTAACTTGGAAGTGTTTTCCGAATTGTTTGGAACTACAAGTCTATAATGGTGTGCGTGGAACCCCTATCGAAACTTTCGAAACTTAGATCCCATCCCGATTCTGCTGCTAGGACGGCGTGAACTACACGAGGATTTGTTCCGATCCAGCGGTGCGCGAGAATCGCTCCGATGTGATTTGCTCTTTTCCAGGTCCACCGCGCAGTGACGGCCATGGACCGATGTACTTCTGGGGCTTTGCTACGATGATTTTGACCATCGAAGATTTGCTGTACACCACGCAACTCCAATCCCTAGAGGAGGGAAAGCATCGTGTCGCTGGCATCTCCAAATTTGCATTTGCATCTTGGATGTCCAAAAAGGATGCATTGCGGGATGACGCAAGGGACGAGGTCCTTGCTTCAAATGGTGTTTCATGTGTTGGTGTCATACAACTATAGACAACTCTGACATACGCTGTTTCATGGCTGTTTCAGGCCATGTTTGACTGCATTTGAATAGGTTTGTGATCACTTAGCAGAATAGGTTTCCAGAGAAAAAAGACAAACATACATATATGGTGAATCTTGAAGAAGAGTCAGAAAAGGGTGCAATGAGGGAGAAGAGGGAAGAGGAGAAAGAGAGTAAGAAATACAAGCTGTGCCTATACATGTTCATCATGCAAGATGTCAATATTACCTGCACGCATGTCCCTGTACATAATGACATAGATACCTACCTATCTAAAAACTTGACAACATACCTATATTCACGCCGTTCCGCTGCAGGGTCCGCCCGCACCAAAGTCACAAGCGCAGGCAACGCAACGATACACACCAACTGTTTCGGAATTGGAAAGGCATGAAAGACATCATCGAAAAGAGGTCTCGCGTCACCCTGTAGGCATAAAGGCAAGAATGGCCGATGCAAAGCAAAGATACCCAATTGCCGGATGGTACTTCTCTAGCGCGCTCCCCCTGTGTGTGACGCAGAGGTCGGCGGATATGCGGGCACACATACGTTGGCACACTCCAGGGTTTTGTGGCCGCAGCGTTTCTGATCGATCTAAGGAAGTGAGTGATTTGGCACCGCATGCATCTGTGTGGCTCGTTTTTGGTTGATCACAGCCTTTGTTCAACCATTTCAATCTATTCATCATGCAATTTTTCTGTGCAATTGCGAAACAACCTCATTCCACCCACCTAGAATGCCTCCATTTAAAGCGCATGAGGTTGGACATCAACGGAGTATGGCAAAGGTCGTCAAACATAGATGCCTTGAAAGACGCTGTCCAAGCAGAGGTGTCCAAAATGCAGGGTCGGATGGAGCAACGAAAATTCCTGATTTCCGAGTTGAACATGGTGTTGTTAAAGAGCATTTTAAGCCGTTTTGTTTATAATTTCCCTGTTGGTATCATTCAACAGGAGGTAAGTTTGAGGTGTTGCTTAAATTTCTTAACCTTGGGAAGGTTTTCTATCATAACTATCATATGAAAGCCCCACTCCCTGCAGGTGAAGGTGGCTGAATTTGGGATTGACTGGGCTTTGAAGGTTGCTCCTATGGATGGTTGGCCTGCAGTTTCAGATGATTTTTGGAGACAGCTTCTGCTGCTAGGGAATCAATGTGTGCACAGATTTTGTGTTTTGATCGATTTTTTAATGTTTTTTTGTCTTAGACTTTGACAATTTGTAAGGTTTGGGAACCATGTGTTTGAAACGATTTTTGTTGCAAGACTCCAAGACTCCACCACCAGCAGGTTGGTTCTGCCCATGACCGCCCTTTTGGGTGGTTTCTTGGGTGTGGCTATCATCTTGTCTTTGCGACGCCACGCCCTGAAGCTCGTGGAAATTGCCAAGTATCAAGAGCTTCAAAAACAGGGCGATATTCAAGATGCTGTCAGCAATTTGAATGTGCTTCAGTGTCTTGGCAGCGTGACGAGAAGGTTTGCAAGATGGGACGGGTTTGCTGGACTGAATGGTAGATCCCCATTAGAGGGGGCAAGAACTACTATCTGCCTGCCCGCTTGACCACCTATCCACGTTGGGAGTGACAACTATTTTCATTCATAGAGGTGAGGACATCCCAAAGTGATAAGATTCACAACCTCTTCTGGCCTCGTAACTTTGGGAATGGGTTGCACACCTGCAGCGTCCGCCCGGCTGGCTGTTGAGGTTTCCAATGTGCTTGTTGCGACGGGAGGATTTCGTGGAAGCAGGAGAACTCTTGCGCCACGAGGATGCCCGTGAAGCTGGCAAATTGCGTTTCTTTGATGATCCGACTGAAGTCGCTGATGCTCACCCTTGAGACCTTAGCGCATAGGCACCCCCCGACCCATAATATAGAAAGATCCCCAATTGCCAGGTACCGAAACCACTGATTTGATGATTTGATCCAAAGTGGTGATACACCGAAACCACCGAAAGTCTTCATTGAAAATTGCGGGGCCAATGATTTAAGGGAAGGCCCAGTTGCCTTGCGTTTGTATCCCAGGAAACTTGTTGGCGCGATGGAACCACGTTCATAAGAAGCTCAGCTGGATTGGAAATCAAATGTAGTTGAATGACCAAAGTGTCATTTTTGTCAAACCACTTGATCCTCTTGATCCCCTTCCCCGTGGTGCTTGAAGACCACTGCCCCCTGATGGAAACTGTTCATCGCCATGTTAAATGTGTGTTCCGACATTTTGAATTGATGCTAGAGAATGCCATTCTCACAAACACAAGTACATGATAGTACATGCACATGCTGGGTTGTCTCAGTGCATGGATGGTTGGCCTTATATCTTCAGGGACGCAAATGCTGACTTCTTCACGGTGATTTTCTTGTCCATTTGCGGAAGTCTTAGGTCATAAGTGGGCAGCATGGAATCATCCTGACCCCAAAGGTCATCAATATCGCGCAGTGCTTTTCGCTCTGGAAGAATTTCGCAGCCGAAACATCCCCTGTGCATTGCTTTGGGTGGACTACACCTCCATTCCTCAGAGCAATGTCTTTTTGCAGCAGGCTGCCATCAACTCCCTTTCCGTTTATGCCACCTATAGTTCCGTGTTTTTGACCCTGGTCACCGATGATTCCAATGATCAAGAAGCCTTGCATTCCTACAATCAACGTGGCTGGTGTCGCCTGGAACTTTTGAGCTTCATGGCTTGTGGCTGGTCAGAACGAGAATCCTACATTTGTGATGGGAGCCTTGGACAAAAGTCATCCCAAAATCTCCATGAATCAAATTTTCATAGCTGCCGATGTTTGTTTGCGTTCAAAACTGTCCCAGCTTTCCGACGATGTTCCCCAATTTTTCCCCGATGTTCCCCACACTTTCCGAGTAAAAAAACGCCACAGGTATTCGTTGACCGGCCGCACGGCCATGTCGGAGGAGATGTACTTGGATGTGCTCGGAGGAAGTTTCAGCTGTTGCGCGCGAAGCTCGTTGGCAATTTGTGGGAAGCACAATGTTTTCCATGTGGAAACAGGCAGACATCAAATGTTTTGATGCAGAAATCTTGATGAAACAGGATCGTACAATTTGCAAAGCGAGATTTTTTTTGGATGCTCGCCTGAAGTACCAACGTAGGAGAACCAGTGGAAATGGGTGGCCAGCGGTTTTGCTTGATTTTGACCAAGGAAAGCATCCAGATGGTATGCAGTGTGACCGAGTGAAGATCCGATCTGTGAACTTGCAAGTTTAGTCAAGCTTTACCGAAGATGGAGATGGAGTTTTTTTGTTCAATTGTGCATGTCATAATCATCCCATTTATTTTGATTGATCAGCAGGCCGGCCGGCCAAATCCCAAATTCTAAGCGTTTTATGATCCACTGGCGACATCATGACGAACAAAAAGGAAACCTCAGGGGTCTTTGGAGGCGAAAAATGAACGAACGGCTGGTCGAAGAAGACCTCGTCGACATCGGTTTGTTTCTGTAGGGAACTTCCAAGTTATCCAGATTTGCAACCAACAATCAGGTCACCACAACATCACATGACATTCATGTTACGTTAAGCCAGGTCACGCCACAGCATCACAGCACATCACTACCTTTGTTTTCCCATTTTGCAGAATTTCCAAAAGATTTTTGCCTCTTCAAGTTTCATTTTTTGAGAAAGTCTCCCACGAAATGTGTTTTGAGATGGGCACGAAACGTTCACCTTGCATTTTTGGAGGTTTCGGCAGGATGTCTTTATTTTCATGTTTTTTAACTCAGGCCATGCTGGGCATCTATTGGCGCTTGTTATCCATGAAGCGAGACGTTGCTGGCGCGCACCAAGGCTTCGCAGATCAGTTGCTTCAACTCATTGAGACGAATCCAGCCATTTGGCGGCATGGGTTTTTGGATGGTTTTTTGATGTGCAGTTGAGATGAATTCGCAATCTTTTTAGGAAGTTTGGGTTGATTGTTGTCTTCATGATGTGACTTTATGATACTTTATGGATGTTGTTTTTTATGTTGTAGCCTTGGCAGCCGAGTGTTCGAGTGGGTTGGTCGGAAGCTACTGCACAGCTGTGTCAAGGACACATATTTTCCAAGCCACCTGCTGGTCTCCGAGACAGGGAAAACTTCCAGAACTGTACCGCTCTTTGATGGATACTTGACCCAGCTGCAAGCCATGTTCAAGGCAGGGTGTAACCTAAAAACGATAAATCTGTACAACTTTGGAGACGAAATTGTCCACCTGTCGTTTTTTGAAAGTGCAACACACTCCTCAGACCTGCTATCATCAACCAAGTTGCATAATCTTGCTGTTTCTGCCTGCCTATGTTGCCTCCAAAGGCTTTGGATTGCCTTTTCAATGGCATAACCACAAGCATTTTGTAGTGATTCCTGGTGTCCCTTAAGATTCTGTGCCTCCCAGGTGTCAGGTGGATCTTAAAGTGGCCATTTTTCCCTTCAAAATCGGGTGGGTGGGTTTCCTAGCAAACGCTTAAACGCCCGTTGTCAGGCAGATTCCGAACTGGAAGCGAGCCAACGATTGGCGGTTCCAGGCTTATGCGATCCCAAGGTGTTGATCCCATGTGAAGCGGTCCCCGAGCCCACCTTGAAGCTGACACTTCGGTCAAGGTCCTAAGGTTGATGTCTTTTTAAAGTGCTGCGGCAAATGATGGTGTTTATTTTGTGTGCCATCACAACGAAATGTATCCAAATGTTGAAAGCTCTTTTTGTAAACGAATTCGAATGGTTCTTTCAGAACGATACAAGAATCTTTCAATGTCAACAGCGTGCAATAACCTGTTTCCTTCAAGAAACTGGAAGCCTCCTGGGAGCTTTCTCCACTTGGACTGTATGCCTGTCTCGATCGCCAGCGATAGCTAGTTTCAGGAGATCCGCTGTGGACTGTACGGCATGCTGCCAAGGGTTGTCTCATGATGGATATTCCAAGTTGGATCAAGACAGACACATTTAACGAAAATGGAATCATTGAAACCCTCTTTAGATTTAAACAAAACACACCGTATTGCAGTCACCTACCGAAGAGTCAACTGCCTAAGTCTGCCCTGCTCTGACCGACAGATCCCCCGCGGTTCCCGAACGGGACGTTATTTTTTGTTTTTTGATTTGGTTTCTGATGAAAATTGTTGCCATGTCAGGCATCAGAAAGTGGCTGAGCCACAAGGAAACATTTTCCACAATGCTGCTGTGTTTTCGAAATTGTTGCTGTTTTCCAGAAACCGGTTTCATTTGTCCCACAGAAAAAGACATGTTAACTTATCGCTTCTGTAGTGCCACGACGAATGTCGGGTTGAAAGACGTAGATCCACGGGTGACGGATCCCACTTTGCAGACGTAGATCCACGGGTGACGGATCCCACTTCGCAGAAAAAAGGCCGGAAGGCATGACTTCGAAACTAAGAAACCATATTTTGAAGTGTGAAAGGCAAAGGTAGATCCAAACAATAAACTTCAAAATTGGTTCCAAACATGTGAGCTGTATGACAGTATGGTACTAGTAGTGTTGAACACGACGAGATTTTTTTCTCATTTCGTGGCACAGCGAAGTTGGTCCAGACCCGCGGTTGTCCGATCTGAAGAGACGAATTCGCAGGATTTCCCATGATTCCAACCATTTCCGCAACCTTCTTTTTTGGAATGCTTCTCGTAAGCCAACTGGTGTGGAAAAACGAAGTATAGTATGTTGATGCAGCCTGGTGTGTTCACAAGACTTCCACGCCACCAGCTGTGTGAACAAATGATTCGGGTCGACGTCAGCACCAAAGTTTCGCAGGAGGATGCTGCAAGGTGGTTCTCCCTGACTTTCGGCCGCAGAAACTTCGGTTTTTTGCAGTGAAACGATCCCCAGCTGCTGATGGCATGCTGATGGCTTTTCATGTTTTTTCCATGATTTTTGGTTGGATTTGTTTTTTTTGAAACCCCTATCCTTTAGGGGAAGATGAAGCCATTTTGATGAATACGTGCATACGCTTGAAATGGCTAGTTCAACTACCAGGATTGGACACTTCACTTGGAAGCCACATCACATCCAAGTGTGACCAAGGAATGGACGAGCCAGTGGCAAGTTTCCCAGCAACGCCCGGAAGCAAAAAGGAAACCTTTGGATTCAAAGCTGTCGACCATGAGGTCGCCTCACCACATCGCACACATTGTAATTTTGAATGAAGCAATGTTTTGGAAAGGGTACTTTTTGAGAAAGCATGGATTTTTCTTTCAAAAACTCACGTTTCTCTTGTGATGAGTTGCATATTGATGCCTTTTGGACACCGCGATTGACGTGGCTTCAGCCGCTGAAAAAGCGAGTAGGACGTCCTTTACGAGCAAGATGTTCTAGGGCAATTTTGCACCAAACCCACGAGGGCAAAAAACAAACAACGTTTTTTACAATATAGAGTTCCCAAAAGTAGCTTCTCCAAAACCACTGTTTCATACCATAAATTTGGTGTTTTTTTTTCCCACCCAAAGTGGTGATTCCAAAGGAGGGGTTACTATAGATATCTTCTAGTCACCACTTACATATTTTAACCATCTCTCATCATCAGTGACGCATGGAGTTGGAACCAAATGCCTTGGTGGATGTTTGGGACTTTCCCACAGGTTGGAGGAATTTCTAAGGGATTTGTTGAGGGTTTTATGGTGAAGATGGTGAGATGAAGATATTTTTAGTAGGATTTTTGTAAGATATTTTTAGGATTTTTGTAGGATATTTGTAAGATATGAAGATGTTGGGAACAAATTGCTGAAGCAACTGAGAGAATAGTCATTACAATCATTGGAATCCTGATGGAATTCTTTGTCTTATCAACTCCCAGCATGGTTATCAACTATGAAAACTCACACGTTTCACGGTTTGAAGGTCGTGGCTTTCGAGCATTGGGCCCCATTAAGAAAGGCGACATCTATTTGAAGGTGCGGAATGTTCTTCAAATTGTGATTTTTCGGGAGCCGTTTTGACTTGTTGTGTGTTGAATTTTGCAGGTTCCCTTTACCACATGTTGGTCAGTGGCCAAAGCAAAGGATGCCTACAAGGACGTTGTTTTTCTTTGCCACAGTTGACAGATGAACACAAACAATATGCTCACTGTATCCTTGTTTGAAATACGAGTCCACCATTCACCATTCACCAAAAATAAATCTCGACTTGACAACTCACAAATTGTTAACACAGAACAACTGACCCTTTAAAAATGTATTCTTGTAAGACGCTCTGGCTTTCCTTTTTGGTTTCCTTTCCCAAACTGGCCAAAAACTGTCAAAACATTTGGGTTTGGTATTTTCTGTATCATTTTTTGGATTTTTCAATAAAAAACAACCCCACCAGGAGCTTCAACAGTTAAGTGGAGAAGGGAAAACCTTGGCATCGTTGAATGAAGACTTGATGGCATTGCATCTTCTCTTGGAGCGCTCCAAAGGTGATGCAGGTGGGGTGGAACCGGTGGAACACCAACTTCTTTTGGGTTGGCAGATTGGTAATTTCCCAGAATTGGTAGGATTTTTGGAACAAAAACTCCTGCAAAAATGGTACCAGATACATATAACTGGTTGGTGGCAACTCAAATACTTTTTATTTTCACCCCGATTTTTTGGGGAAATGATCCAATTTGACTTGCGCATATGTTTCAAATGGATTGGAGAAAAACCACCACCTAGTCACTCTAGAAAGATTGACATAGATGTCTTGAACCAAGTTGATTTTGGATTTATTTTGTATTCATGTCGTGTTGGCTGGTCTTCCACTATGAATTGTCACCTTTTTTGTCATATCTTTAACCTTTTCGATCCACCACGACTGGAGAAAAATGTGTGGATCCAAAAGGTGCCCCCCCACATATTACCTTTTTAGATACTCAACAGTATGTAACGTGTGTATCATTCAAATATATATAATTTGTATGACATTCATATTTCTTCACGTATTTCCAAGGATTTTAACCCCATGTTTTCTCATGATCTCAAAGTAATTGCCCAGGGTGGAATGCCGCGCACCTCCAGTCACTTCCGAGGTGAATGACCGGGGAAAAGGGTGAATCTCGGGATGCTCAAGATTCAAAGACTAATATTGTTCATCCAAACTGGATGCACCAACCAGTAGTTCTATGCATTCATGTGTGCATATATAATATACATACATTTGGCAGTCAACACAAAATCATCCCCAAAGAATGACACCCAGTTTTACCGAGCTATAAATTGCTCGAATCCAACAAAGCCATCTCCGCAGCGCTGCCCACTTCTGTGTGACTTTTCAGGACTTTCGATATGCTGCCACATTGGTCAGAGGTTGGAGTCTCAAAAATGTTTGATTCAACAAAAACACCTTTCTTTTTTTCGATCAAAACCTAGGATCCTCTAGGTTGTTTTCATTCAGTGTTTATTGAAACATCATTTTTTTTGAGGAGCCAGTTTCAAATTCAGTTGTTTTCACCTGTATCCTCAAGGGGAAAGGATGGGTTGACTCTCGAGGCAGAGTTGCAAGAGCTGGAAGAACCAGATCTGCAAAATACAGCCAGACGACTGAAAGCGCAGGTGGCACATACACCCCGGGTTGGTTATAGCAGCAAATTTTGTTGATATCAAGGCAGAACCCCTCCCCAAAAAAAACAGGTCAGTTGTTTTTCGTGTGGGGCAAATTCTTAGTCACTGGATGTAGCAATTGGTTTACTCATAGTATACTGGATAGTCTTTTCCAGTGTATATCTGACAATCTGACATATATTATATATATACACAGACACATACGTTAGGTAAGTATATTATTGTTATGTTATCCTGTGGTTGCTGACATCACATTGAGAGATACACTGCTATGCGGTTTCTCCCATGAATTGCATCAGGTCCAGGGAGATTTCTCAGCTTTGATGGGAGCAGCAGAGACCTGTGGCTGTCTCAGCCTGTTGCAGGACGAAAAAACAACGACGAGACCTTGTCCACATGATGCATGTTGGAAGGAATGAAACTGGAAGTTGGTTTAAGAGATGTAAAAATGACTTAGGCCACGTAGGGACGGATCTTTTTTTTCAGCATTCCCCCAGTTGTTTTTCCAGTTGCAAATTGGTTTTGGTGGCAAAATTTTGGTATCCAAAAGCTGAACCGAAGACCTCAGTTTGGTCAAATTGGTCAAATATCCGATATGATACTTCATCGAAATATTTTGGTGAAGTCTCATAGGCTGACTCATTACACCCCTGCGGACAACTTAGACATAGAAACTGTGGTACGGATGAACAGCAGATTTAACACAGACATCCGTACCGTTGACGTTTAATTTGGGAATTTGGGATTTGTGATCCAAGGGGGATGTTTTGAGATGAAAGTAAAAAAAACACAAGAACAAACATGGAAATTCTAAAGATCCTTGGCGTTTGTTTAAAAATCAACAGAAAGTGGAGTTCAAACAAACGTTTGGTGAAAACAAACAAACTTTGATGCAACTCCCGAAGAAACACTTATTGACAAAGGTTTGGATTCAACAAACTTCGGTGTGACGAACCCAACCTTTAAACAAACCATCGGTTTCCCAAACCGACTTCCCCAGCGTAGTTTTTTGTGTCATTTTTTTGCCTGAAAAAAAATGACGACGTTGGCTGAAGAAACTTTGAGGGAAATGAAGTTTTCCATGTCCACTTCCATCTTCAAATGTCACCTACCTGAAAAGCATTGATGTCTTGAAACCTTAGAAATCTCCAGGGAAATGACTTTTCCATTTCCATTTCCATCTTCAGGACAGTGGCATTGACTTCGATGCCTATTTATGGGCCAAGTCAGTGTTGTGGAGCCGCTGTGTGGATTTTTCACGAGACTTGCTGGCTGATGCAGGTCGTTAAACCCGGTCCTACCGTTGGTTGGATGGTGTTATTATCTCTTTGGTTGGTTGGATGGATGTTTGATGATGTTTGTTGGTTTATTATGTCATAGATGTCATTATGTTTTCATCTCTTTGTTGTTGGTTGGATGGATGTTTGTATATATGTTTGTTATTGCTATTGGTTTATTGGTTTGGTTTGGCGATTCTTTTGGTTGGATGTGTATGTTTCTTATATGCCAGGCCTACCGTTGCCTGAAGGCGACCATTGCCGTTTGTTGGTGCCTGGCTTCGACATGGCCAACCACGATCCAAGGTCACACAACGCTTCGCCCCCCCCTGACGTTTCTCCCCTTAACGTCGACGTTTCGGTCGTCGACAGGTTAGCGGGCACTGGACGAACACATACCATCTTGGAGGCCTACAATTTTAAACCAGAAATCATGGAATCCTCTTCAACGGACCGCAGGATGGTCATGTTGCCTTGATCGCCTCCGTCGACTATGACAAAGGTGATGAGGTGGACATTGGAAACGTGTTTTTTTTGTTGGTTGGAAAGTTGAAGGAAAATTGTGTTGAAAAAGTGTGTTGTTTTTTTTTCAAACACCTTGTGTCTTCAAATTGAGAGTCATAGCCCAAATGCTCATTTTGTCGATGAAAGTTTCGATTTCAGAGCTATCTCTGACAGGTATGCATCTTCTACGAGAGAGCCGAACCTTGACATCCAAGCATCGGAAAAAACCGAGGTTTTCTTGTATCGATGAAAAACCGATGTTGCATCACATGATGCAACGACGTTGGTTGCTTGGTGAATCCAAGGAGAATCATCGCTTACTTCTTTGGTTTGCTCCTTAGCTTAGATTTCTCAAATCTGATGTGTCATGGGGGAAAGCTCTGAAATATGTTTCTTTGTTATCCGAGGAGAAAGCAGGAACATGAAGTTATTTGCTAAATTCATCTAGGCTTGACTCCGTTTGAATCATCCTCAGGTATGGCTTTGTCTTGGAAGACAATCCTTTTGATTCTGCCCAACTCAGGCGTGACTTTTGATGCCTTGAAGACTTGCAGTTTTTGTGAAATGCTGTGGATTTTTTTTCCCGTTGACTGTCAGGTTACCCGTTGACCCAAAGGCATCGATAAGGCAAGGTGAACAGTGAGAAGATGGACTCTGAAGGTCCAGGTGTCTTTTTCGAGCAGAGATCTTCAGGGTGTACCATTTTTTCAAGGGATTTTTTTAATGCAAACATTTTGTGCTTGCAAGAAAAGGGAGCATATAACAAGGAGTAAGGGGAAGTTATGTTGATTAACCAAAGGAAGCTATGTGCTTCATGGAGTTTGGTTATGGACTTTGAAGTGTCCTTAAAATGGCGACTGGCTACATGGTTTCCCTACACTACGTCCTTTTTGAAGGCTTGAAAAGCTTGGAGCAACCATGGAGACGACGCAGGGTCAGGCCAACTCTTTGTTTCACTTTTCCAGTGCATACTTTGTGGAACATCTTCTTGTTCAACTATATTTTTAAGACTTGTTTAGTTTGCTTCACCAAGAAGGTAGCTTGGTTAAGTCGACTTTCACCACAAGAAGTGGAAATTCGTTTCTGAATCTTGGTGCGTTGTCAGGTCTTCGCCATTTGCCCGATGACATTGTCAAATCCACTGCCCGAGGCAAAGTGATCATAACTTACAGTGATACTCACCTTATACTCAGTTACCAACTACACCTTTGGGTAGCTGTATGCAATTTCTTTTGGATGGACCTTTGTTTCCTTTGTATTGATCTGTCATTAGCAAACCCCGTGTTTTGAATGCTCACGGTGCGGGATTTCTACGTTTGGGTTGTGTTGAAAGCAGGTGGCCATTTTGGCTGCTGCACTTTGTCAATCACTCCTTCCTCCTGACAGTGATGATGAGCTGAGTGCTCGTCAGGAGAGATGTGTGTAAAGGGTACAAATGACAGGATGTAAAGATTGCAAACAAAATGTAAGATCATGAATAGCCAATCTTGAACTTACATTGAATTTACTACTTTATGTGCATTTATTTAGCATCGGGGTGGGAACCTCCAACTTTTTGCACCACCAGGCCATCAAGCAAATTTTATCCAAAAATGACGGAAGTTGACGGGACGATGATACGATGGCGACGACATTCCTAAGTCTTTCAAAAAGATTTGTTACTTGAGAATCAATTCTGAAGAGATTTGACTTTTCTTTTTGACTTGGAAGTGTTTCTCAAATTGAGAATCTATTTCCAATCAAGCAATTCCAAAGATTTGATTTTTCTTTTTGACTTGCTTAAAACATGTCTTTGCTTAGTCATAGACCCTGTGTTTCCCAAGCTCAACCGAGTCGACCAGACGAAAATATCTACAGGGCCTTTCTAATTGAATTTGCCAAGGTACAAAAATCTCCAAGCGGTTCTATTTGAAAAGCAAAGCATGCGTAAAAAGCCAAAGATTTACTTAAAAAAAATCATATCATAAAACATGTAGCAACAATTAAAACATCCATTCAGATGAACAGAAACAAAAAACCCAAAACGACAAGAAAAAAACTCCGGAAGACCCGAAAGGCCCTCCCCAAAAAATCGTGGGAAATCATCGAAATCCCCAGAATGCGCCGCCAGGAATTGCAAGCGCTTCGACTCTTGCAGCGTTCCATGCCAAAGGCCATCAGCCCTGGTCCTTTGCCGAAGGTCGATGAATGGCGCAGGTGTGGGTTGCAGGTGGCTGCTGTTTTCAAAGGTTTGTCAGGTGGGACATTTTCTCTTTTGGTTAAGATGTCCCAAATCCCAATTTCTGAATCATTGTGGAAAAAAACCACACAAAACATACAACTTCCCCTGGTTCAGCAATGACATCCCAAATGGTTTGTTTTTATGTGACTCCAGATACTGTGCTGCAGTCCTCCGTACCTTTGGACCACGTTTGCAGGTGCAGAGACCCAAAACGAAAAGGTTCCTTTTTTTGGATTTCTTCGGTTCTTTGCAAAAAGATCCACTTCTTTTTTTCTGCAGAAAATGGCGAAATGCTTCAAACAGTTTTTGGTGATGATATTTTTCCACAGGTCAGCTTCCACCAAGCTGTTGAGGTTGGGGGCCTTGAAGGTGTTCCAATGTCTGATGAAACAAAAACCAACCGTCTTTATTTCGAGGCAAAAATGATCTTTGCCCTTTCAGCAGCTTAGCGCCGTGGAAAAAAATTGGGAGATTTGGATTTTGGTGCAAGGATAAACGGTATCGTTTTTGAAATCCACATAATCCGCGAATTGAGAATGAAATATACTTGAAAAATGCCACTTCTTTTGAAGTTTGGATGAAATATGATGAGATGGCATGCTAATGCATGCTACATATTCTGCTTGCTACTCCAACTCAGGACAAACGAGCACAAATCACAAAATGTAACAACACAGATCAACGATCTCAAAATGTAACCTATTGAATTCTATTTGCTCAGAGTACAGATCCCAGATTGGTATAGGATCCCCGGAACTTGTCAGGAAGCATAGGAGACAGTGTCCATGTCGGACGATTGACTTAGGCATTTACGCCTGTAGTTAAACGCCATCTTAGAAGCCAAAAACTTCACAAAATAGATCCCAACAGCACAAAACATAGAGCAACATCGAATACAAACACATCCAAAAAGTGCACAACTCAAATGAGCAGCCTTGGAACTGCTCCCAGAGTTGGCAGCCTTCGTCCGCCACCTCAGCTGAAGCAGAATGCAGAGTTTGATGATGAGCAGCACTCGTTCCCGTGATTTCCCGCATTTTTTAGTGGGTCGTCAAGGAGACTACAATACCCGTTTTCTTTGAAAGTCTTCTTTTTTTTGGAGATGGTGGATTTCATGACGTTGCTCTGTGCCAAGGAGAATGCCTTTGTAAAAACAATGATTTTCAGCTGCTTGACGGCCGAGGCGGGCACAAGGTACTTACAATATCTTACAATGCTGAAACCTGAAAACGACATGGGTCTTTCAACAACTCAATGTCTAAGTGCTGCATTCACAGTTTTTTCCCTACATTCCCATGATTGGTATTTAAGTTCCCTGCATGGGAAATGTTGCTAACGAAAAGTCGGAGAGAAAATCCCTCCACATCTCCAACTTGGAAGATGCGATGCTGGAGGGACCAAAACCTTCACCTCTAAAACCAGTGGGTTTTTCACCTCCACGGAGGTAATGTTGTTCACCTTTTTTTTTTGCAGTGGTGTTTGCTGTTCCCATATTTCCCAGCAAAGTGAGTTTGTTGAGTTTGTTGCAGTCCAACAGCTCGGTTTTTCCAGTTTTCCCGTCTGAACTCTTGAAAGGCTTGAAGATGACCGGGATGCGTGTGGCTCCCAAACTTTGTAACCGGAAATGGAAGTTTGAGCGTATGCTTTTGGACAGATATCTGATGAACTTGATTTGAGTGACTGGAGATTTAATGGAGTGCAATAACTGTTTGCACTTCTGATAGAGTTTGATGAATATCATGGCCCAAAATCTAAAAACTGCGGTACTTCAGAAACCTTTTGTGAAATCCAATGCGCCGAGATTTAAGCAGTGTTAAAAAAAAGTGCCATTCAAATCTTCCAGATGAAGTGATGTCCATCTTGGGCTGCAGCAGTGGCCTTTGCTTGCTATCTCAGTTCGGTCTGTGTCTGTGGTTCAAACTCAGTTTCTTCCGCGGTGCGTTCCACGCACTGCTTCGCCGCACCATGGCGACTATGGCGAGCCTAAGTGCGGCGTGTGGTTTCTTTGCCGCTGGCTTGGTCTTGTGCCGCCGAAGGCGACGAGGCAAGGCTTTGTCAGATAAAGATGTCTCAGGTCCTGACATCAGCGGCTCGGCCAGGAGATCATTGAAGTTTACATGTCTGCACAGGGACTCTTTGAGTTTTTTTTTTAGAATTTTTTCATTTAATAGCTGGAGTGGAAAAAAACCCTAAGATGTGGGACCTTTTTTTTCAGTGCCGATGGAAACCACCATGGTGGAAACTCCAGGCAATATCTCAACTTCGGCATCTCAGAATGATCTCCAGAGTTTTAAGACTCAAGACCATCAAAGGACGGGAGGATAGTCAGGGTTTTCAGCCATGTTGTTGGTCACATCACGAGTGTAACACCACATGTTTTTTCCCATGGTTTTTCTTGGAAAAAAAATCCATGAATTTACTTACCTTCAGTTACCTCCTTTTTTATGGTAAAATGGTCTACAGTTCATTGATCTTACTCCTTCAAGAGTTGACCTACCCAGAGAATCTGAATCACTTCCAATTTGAGAAAAAACAGAGATGTTTTTGAATCACTTTTTTTTCAACATCCCTTCACTTGCATTTTTCCATGCGTCACAAGCTAAAAACAAAAAAATGCCCAACTTCCACAGATTTCAGTAGAGTGAACCTTGAATGGGCCGCAACTCAGCAGGATCATGGCTTTCAGGATTATTATGGGCGTGGGTGTCCTCTTCGGCTCCTTCCAGGCAAGCCAAAGCGCCAAAGCGCCGAACTTCTTTAGGATCACAGCTTCCCCATTTTTGACAAACAACAGCAAGTCACAAGATTTTGCCACCTAATTTTGGGGAAATCTTAAAGGATTTGTGGAGGGGTTAAACGGTTAAACTTGAAAGTTCCCCAGGCTCCATGGCAAGCCTTGCCAGTGCTGATTGATCGCAAGATTGCCGCAGATGATGGGCTGCCACTTACAGAAAATCAGTTGACCGTGAGCCAAACAGCCATCTTTGTGGGTGGCTTGGAAGTAGTCGAGTACAGTTTCATTCCCCCAAAAAAAAACATGTGGCACAAGGCAATTGTAGTCAGTGGGAAGAGTTGGGATGATTGACATCGAACCCTTGGACAGATCATGTAACATAGGAGGCTTCTGAAACGGCCCAAGACGTTGATGTCTGAGAATGGGGACACCAACCTTCTGTCCGATCAACGCGGGCAGGTTGGCTTCTGGGATCAATCCTGTTACATCCTTTGATGCAAAGGCTGAACATGAAGCAACTGCTGGTGTTGTTGGGTGCCACGATGTTGTTGCTGTCCGTGGGTACCATCACTTTGCCCTATATTCGAGTGGTAAGCCTCACAATGCTATGTTTGGTGAGACTTGTGCATGGCATGTGCTTGAATATTCAGGGCTTGCAGCTTGGAAAACTCCCGTAGTCATGAGAAGAGTGGAAACACACCAACTTTGGGTCCAAAGTTGTGTTCTTTTCGGTGTTCCGTTTGGGTTGGGGTGGAAAACCCCCAGGTCTTGCGGAAAGGTTTGGCATGTCCAACTCTTCCATCACCATTTCTTGAAAGATGCGACTTCCACCAAGGCAATATGTTTATATGCAAAACTGCTTCCCTGGCTACGGCAGTCAACTCTGCTCCCTGGTGAATGCCCTCTACAGCGTGGTGGCGGTTCTAATGGCCGTACTTTGTGGGAGCCTCACATTGCACGCAGACTGGCGACTGGAAGCATTCCTCTGGTTTGGCCTTCCAATTGTGCTAGGCGAGATCTCGCCCAGTTGACATGGCCAAAACATACATGGAACATCATGGAACCACCTGTACCAACCTTCCCCCGGATGTGCAGTTTAGTGGTAAAGATCAGCAAAGAGGAAAAGGTGTCACAACCAGAATCCAATCCTAGAAATTCATGACTTTTTGTTCCGTGTCGATGTGCCAACTTCAAGACATCCAGGTCTCTTTGTGGCTTTCCCAGATCTTTGGTCCGTGCTGGCGTCGCTGCCTAACGCCTTCACCACCAGAAGTGGCAGAGCTGACCAAACTGGCTTGGAAAAAGCGCACCATGCGCCTTTGCCGCCAGAATTGCGGAAGGACTTGGTGAACTTGGCCATTTGCTTTTGGGCCACGGTGCCATTGGCTTCTGATACGTTGGGGGTGGGGGTTGAGAGAACACCATCTAAGCATTTAGAATAGTCAAACAATGTTTCTGATGACAAAAACCTCAAAACTATTAAACCGCATTGAATCAGGATTCATTGAACCAATTTACACCCTTGTCCAGGCACCTTTCGATTCAGGTGATGGGGAAAAAGTTGTGAATTTTCCTCGGCTCCACGATTGGTGCTGGCAGTTCAGGTCTATGCCTATTACGGCCTGAGCTACTCCGCAGATTCCTTGTGTTCCAATGCGTATCTTAGTTCCATGCTTATCAGCGGATCCGACGTCCTTGCGTGCCTCTTTGCCAGCCGCGCCAGCCAGATGGGTGCCGGGATGAAAAACCGGGAGCTGATTTGAGCCTTAAAGATAAAAACAGAAAAACACAAAGCACCGACTTTACGCAAAGGAAAGGATGTAAACCAATTAAAGATGGCCTTTGCTCTTAGCCATCCGTTTGTTCACAACAATAGGTTTTTGGAAGTTGAAACCTGAAAAATGCCAGGCCGAAATCGAGCCCAATTTGGAAGCTTTTTACTGGGTGGCATTTGTCTCATGGCCTGCGCGCTTGGGACGTTGGACAGCATCTTTGTCATGATCTTGGCCATCATTGCACGAATGTGTTCCCTTGGCCGTGGGAGTTCGCATTTGAAGATTTTGAAGTGGTTATGTTACCATATTGTTATGTCCGGAGAAATTCTTTGGTTGATTTGTAAATCGATGTAAATCTCATTTTTACATGGAACCTTTTAGTGACTGATTCCGTAGCACTTTGGTGATCTCAGTTCATCCATTTTCTTTAAGGTTTGAGCGTGGTCTTTGTGACTATCTACGTGGCCTTGGCAGACATTTTCCCTGAGTGGTGTCAGAAGATTGCTCTACCCACCTGCGAGATCTTTGCCAGAGACGCTTGGTGTTTCACTTCACGATTTGGATCATCGCTTTGGAAAAATTACAGGAAGTTAGGGTATAAATCCTTCGGATCCATAGGATACCCTTATTGTTTGCTACCTTCTTTTTCGTTGTATTTTTGAGTTGGGGTGGTTTTTTTTCAAGGTTTTTTGTCACCCAGTGATCTACAAAAAAAGGTCGGTGGCTGTCTCTCACCTTCATCTGGAACGCTTCCTGTCCACCTCAGTTGTCCCCTCTTTGGCTTGGCATGTTTGGCGGCAGCAAGGGCCACCTTGAAATTGCCAGAGAAGTGCCGGTTGAAGTGTCACTCCGAAACCACCAAAGCTGTTGATGTGGATTTGGATAGGATGATGGGTGCTTAAGCAGATGAGTTAGATTCCAAAAAAAACATGCTAGCCATGCTACGTTAGTAGCTCATCTTCTTCGTATTTTTTTGCGGCTCCTGCCGAAGACGCAGCAGCCGCCTCCGCTTTCCACGCAGCACTCCGGATTGGAAAAGATGAAAAAGTTTGCACATCAGCATGGGCTTACTTCCTCAAATTCGAACCCGATGGGTAAAATGATCGAACAACTTCAGCCTGCGTCGTCAGGTAGATGATTCAGGAAGGAGTTGGACCAAGTTTTTTTTAATTTTTGGTTTCGATTTCTTGGATTTGTCTGAATTCGAGGCAACATTTGATGCTCAGATCGGGTATACCCGTAGGAACACTGACATCAAACATTTGATACCAGGTGCTGCGTGGAAACCACAGCTTGTGGTTTCTCCACCCATGGCGGGCGTGATGGGCATGTCGCTGCTGTCGCGAGCCGTGGCTTTGCTTTGCGTGCTTCCCACAGCCTTCGCCTTCGCCTCGCCGAGCTTTGTGGAAAAGATGATGTCGCACGGTCCAGATACCGAAAAAAATACCCTCAACATGACGGTCCAGATGCTTGGCATGGATACACACGGTGAACACGTTGTCGGGCACCTTGTGAAGATCGCCAATCCTGCAGGGCACCTGTCCTTGCAGTTGCCTCATGGCACTTGTGGGCACAGAGCCAAGACGAGTGAGACCGCGGCAAAGCAAACTCCAGCCTGCAAATTGGCGATCAATGCAGGATACTTCAATGTTCACACAAGTGCCTGCATTGGCAACGTTGTGTCAGATGGCCACGTATTGCAGACAGTGCCAAGATCGGAGAGCAATGTGAACTTTGGTGTGAAGGACGGGCACTTCTTCATCGGATATGTTGATGCTTCCCGAGCCGGCGACTTCACGCATTTGGTGTCCGGCGTGGGATGGCTGGTGCACGAGGGACGCAACGTGATCCGAGAGGAGTGGAAACGTGCCAACTGGACCGTGGAGACATCAGGCAAGCGTGGCAAAGGGATGGGGTAATTATTGAGTCTGAACCATGTTTGCTGTTGAGTTCCCTGCACAAAAGGAAAACATAAAAGAAATCTTAGCCCTTGAGGCAAAGCCTACATCTCCAAAGTGGCCAGCCGCACTTCCATTGGCTTTGACGAAAAGGGCGGGCTCATCATTGTTCAGGTGCCACGGTGAGTGTTGAAAACCCGACATTGCCAAATCCCAAAGTCCCCCTTGCAGAATGTCCACATTTTGAAGCATTTTCCAAAGGAAGGTTGAAATGTTGTATGACTTTAATAGTATAGCCATTTATATATAACCATGTATTTTATCTTGAAATAAGTCACGCTTTAAAACCGCCATGCTTGTCGACATCGCCTGACATCGCCTGACGGAGGTGGATGGTTCCGTTGCGGAAGGCGAAGAGCGGCCCAAGGGTGTCAACATGACCGAGCTGGCTGACCTGCTGATCGAGCATGGTGCTGTTGAGGGCATCAACTTGGATGGTGGGCAAAAAACCCAACAAAACGCCGTGTTGTTGGAAACCATCTAACGAACCCCCTAAGTAGGCAACATGAATGAGTTCCAATGACCATAGCAACCCCGGGTACAAATGATGAATTTTGATGCTATGCATCAATTGCCAAATATGTTTGATTTTGGGTTTGTTTTGAGGTGCTATAGTTCTGCTATGTTAAACCGTGCGATTGTATTTGGATTCCTTTCTGGGAATGGGGGTTTGTCTTTTTTTTCTCATATGTTCACCAACGGTGGAACTGTTACAAACGCATAGGTGGAGGCAGTTCCTCGATGGTGCACGATGGTGTCATCATCAACTATCCTTCTGACCGAAAGCCTCCATCATGCTTGCCCGGCATGGAGTACCATTGTGAGCGACCCGTTAGTTCGATCCTCTGTGTCCAGGAGTACCAAGACCAAGAGGACATGATTTTTTTGCAGAGGTATTGGGCATTCTCGAGCCTGCTGGCAGTGCCACGGATTCTCCCCTTGATGTTCCTCATTTGCCTCTCGTGTGTTGGTGGATTTGTCATTGCAAGAGTTGCCTTGAAGCGTCACCCAGCTCATGCAAAGCAACGAGCTTTCCTGCGGGAAGAGGGTGTTAACAACTTGAGTAGTGACGAAGAGGCCAACATGTCTTCCTCCGACAACTGCGGAGTTTCGAAAGGATGGCATGACTGAAAGGATCTTTTCAAGGATCCTATTAGACAAACCACTGCTTACTGCTTGTAGGTTGTCTCTTTTTGGTTTGGAGGGGCGCCACTCTCTTTAATTTAGTTCTGTGGAGCTCCTGCCTAGCGTTGCAACGTTCCAACTTTTTTTGAAAAATTCAGCAAGGTGGTGAAACCCAAATCACCTTGCACCTTGCACCCTCCCTCCAACTCCAAAGAGGAGTAGAAAAGGAGGTAGACAGATTTTGTCAGAATCCATAGCCGAGAGGAAGATGAAGGTGATGAAGGTGATAGCCGTACACAAATCCTGAATCTTCCGTAAACTCTCTGACTTTGACAGCGAAAAACGGCCGGCCGAAACGGCTTGGACAAGTCGAAACGGGGTTGACACCTTGGCTGAAGCTGAAACCGCTGGATGCAATGGATGCAATGACACTTGAGGTTGTTTCCGAGGTAACGTTACAAAACGTTAGAAGCTGAAGGGCTAACCAGATCAATGCAAGACGGTTTCCTGCCAATCGAATGCCAATCGAATGCCTGGAAGCTTTGACCAAGGCGACGGTTTGGGAGAAGCATTGCCATGAACAGCTTAGAGTCAGACAAGGATCGACACGGGGCCGACACGGGCTGAGTCTTTACAGTGTTTAGAGTTCAGAGTGGCTTGCGCATGGATGCCTTTAGGATCCTGTAGGAATAAGGTTTGAAGCCAGTTGAAACCACTTGAAGCTGTTCTGTCGTGTTCCATTCTGCAGCTCTCGTTTGAAGCCTTTGGCTGCAGGATTTGTGAGATTTTGGTGGGGCCATCGATCTTTTGAGGCTTGATCGGCTTGCAATACGCAATACCAGTACCATGTTATACCGTTTCAAACCACTTGCTGTCACATAGATCCACCTATTGTACATGTTGATATCCGTAAATGCAAGCACAGCTGTTTGGTTAGAGTGTTGTGCAACTGTTAAGAGTATGTCATCATTTGTTGCATCCTTTTTACATGAAATCATTGTATCACCCCTGCTAAAAGGAGATTGCACCAGTCATGGCCATCGCTCACTCTTGACTGAGTCGCAAAGGAAATGTTCAAACTGTGGCATGACAATCCGTGTTTTTAAATCAAATCTAGCTGTAGCTCTCTTTCACTCCCTCAGAAAACGTCAGAAGGTTTGAAGATGTTTGAAGTTAATTTCGAGGTCGGCGACGAAAGAGATGGAGTTCTCTTGTGTCAGTGCAAAGACTTCTTTTGCCGCTGTTTTGTCGGAGCCTTGCGAAATGCAAAACGGCAATACTCAGTATGCATAGAATTTCTCAGAATGTATACTAGCGAATATCGAAGTGCACTTTATGTGAAGTTTGCTATCCAGATATCGAGATCGTCGATTGCAGTATGCCAAGCTTTGCCGTCGACAGACAACGAACGTGGGCATCATACTGAAGAATTGCTGTACTCGAGTGTTCCTCTCTGAAGCACTTCAACGTTGAAGATTGTCCAATGAACCTGCATTTCAGGTAGAGATGGGTATGTGCGCAGAATATGTGGAATACAATGTGCTGATTTGTACTGCAGAGATTGCTTCCAGGCGTGTTGTGTGAACTGCGTGAAGCAGAAACCGATAGCTTGATCAAAACTCAAATGAAATAAACATCTATGCCATTTGAATGCGCAAAAGGAATATTTGAGACATCAAAAATGACAGCATCAAGACTTGGATTCTTTGACGCTTGGCAGGAGTGGCATGTTGAGAATCCACATTCCGCACAACTTTTAGCAAAGGCCATGGAAGAAAGTGAAGCAAAGTGAAAGCATCGAAACGGAGAGCGCAAAGAGCGAGCAATTCTTAAAGCAAAATGCTTCAACAATGGTTCATCTTCTTTTCCTTTTGTTTCCCTTTAACGTTCTGTAGTTCAAGATGTTTCAACTTCAACATGGCGCTATTGCTATTGATATTGCAGACTATTTCTATAGCTTTCAGCTCTTTCAGTTTGATGCAAATGGTTGTAGCATGTGGTTGTTTGTATGTGTTCAACCACAGCCCAGGATATGAGATGAAGTGAGGGAATGCAAGAAGAATTGGTTCACAAGATTGCTGAGATGATTCTGTATTGTATTATATTAAATTATATTAAATTATATTATATTTCATTTTATCATATTATATTATATTATATTTCATTTTACTATTATATTGTTTCATATTGTACACTATGATATATCACAAATGTAAAATCAATTCTTTTTGCTTTGCTTTGTTTTGCTGGTGCTTTGACTCCAGGCTCGAAGTCCATGGGTGGAATTCATAGAGAACAAGCCGCTGGGCTCCAAGTGACACGACACGACGCAGCAGATTCACTAAGCCTTCGAAGAGCCTTCGAAGAGCCTTCTACGCCTATAGTTTAGGCTCAAAGCTTAGGCTCAAAGTATCGAATTTCTGAATCCAACGTTGAATGCGCAAACAGTGTCTCAGAGGTCAAGCTGTACTACAACATACTCACCACAGAATCCAGGACAGTGTGTTTGTTGCAACTGTGTGTTTCTTGTTTCTTCAAAACTTGGTTATTTCAGAATGTGTCCTTCATCTTTAGGAGCGACAAACCCGTGGCGGTGATGAACGAACCAATAGAAGACAACAAAGGGGGAGGTGCAGTTGGTGCAATTTGCTGTCGAAGAAAGTTGTTTTCCATGTCCTGTGCAACATTCCAAAGTTGATCCGAGAGAGTGCCTGTTAGGCGCAGAACAGTTTTGCACTAGAGACCTGGCAGAGCTTCCCCTGAACTGCCATGAGTGCCGACAGGTGGGGATCTCAGAATGGAACTTGCGATCTGAGGGTTCGCAATGAATAAGGATCGATATATAGCAAATAGGGATCGATAAGCTCAGGTGGTATCCCCAACAGCATTTGCAACAATTACATAATATCTCATAGAGGAATTGTGGGGGAAATGGCTGGGGTCAAATGCAACTGGTTTTGGGTTGATGGTGATACACAAGAATTTCTATCACAAAACTGGAATTTCTATCACAAACCTTCTGGATATCATTGGGGCCCCCCTTTGCCCATCGAACTTGACCCTGTGTGCTTTCAGGCTTTCAAGTAGTTTTTCATGCCGATGTAGATTGGCTAAAGGCCATCTTGAGACACGCCCATCCGTGGCGTCCAGCATGGGATATATGGGATATGATAAGACGGGAATGCCCAGCGAATCCTGCGTGATACAACCAGAGAGGAGTCGTCCACTTTGGAAGTGGGACACCATTTGCGCTGTGCTGCTGATCCTGGTGGCCATTTTGACACCTTTCGAAGCTGGCTTTTTAGAGGGTGATGTCACCTCCTGGATAGGAATTTTCAACATCATTACCAACGCTTTCTTCATGATGGATATGTTCATGCAATTCTTTATTGCATATCCCATTGAGACCAGATATGGCCCAAGATGGGTTCTTCAGAAACGTTTGATTGCGATCCGGTACATCAAAAGTTGGTTTGTGATCGATTTGGCCAGCACTTTGCCCTTGGACTTCTTATCGCCTGGCTCTGGTTTGGGCCTCCTCCGAACCATCCGCATGCTGAGGTTGCTGAAGCTCCTTCGATTAGCACGAGGGATCCGTGTGGTGCGGAGATATCAAGCTGAATTTGGACTTTCATACAGAAAGTTAACACTATACCTTCTCTTTTTCTCGGTTCTGGCGGTATCTCATTGGCTTGCTTGTACTTTGGGCATCATGCACAAATTTCAGATTGAAGGTGATATTTGTAGTACTCTGGATTTGGACGAAGGTCGCATTGACTGCTCAACGAGTTGGCTCACAGAAGGCATGCGCTTGTATGAAGACTGGGATGCAGCTGAAACTCCAAAGGTTGACATCTTTCAGGCTTATGTCATGGCTTTCTACACTGGCATTACCATTTTGGTCCATCCACATGCATACAATGCAACAAACACTGGCGAGCGCTTGATGTTTACAATTCTCCTTCTGATTGGTGGCTTCATGTGGACACAAGTCATCAGTAGATCTACTGCCATTGCTTCCTCCTTGAATGCACACCAACTGGCGCACCAACAAACCATGGATGATTTGAATAGTATTGCTGATAGGTTAAGCTTATCTCATGATATGAAGATTCGACTGCGAAAGTTCTTCTTGAGGGGTACCGCTCAGCATGAGTACGAGGCCTGGCAATTGATTCTGAATCGGATGTCTCCACAGCTACGCCGGGACACATATCGTGAGGTGAATGTCCATTGGGTGAAGAAAGTTCGATTCTTCGATGGCTGCTCTGCAAGCTTTCTGACCGGCATTGCAGAAATTTTGGAAATCAAGATGTTTGGAGAACAGGAACATTTTGGACAACTTTTTCATATGTACATTATGATGGGTGGCACGGCATCACGTGTCCTCAACTTCAATTTGTTGCTTCCTGGGATGATTTGGGGAGAGGATCATTTGCTCCTTTCCAATCCCGATTTGGTGGCTAGTAATATTGCTGTGTCACTCACAGTGGTGGAAGTGCAAGAGCTTTCAAAGGAAGGCTTTGATTCAGTGTTAGAAGATTTCCCTGATCACGTGGCGATCTTGCGCAGACAGGTGGTCAAGTACATCATCATGCGAGGCGTCAAACGCTTAGCACTACTGACCCTTGAAGCACGTAGCAAGAAGGAGGGCGAGTTACCACGGTCTCCAACTGGAAATTCTGCTTGGAACAAACGTCTTTCTGGTGAGGAATCATCAAATTATTCATCTTTGGGTAGCCCTCAGTTGCGATCCTCGAAGACCTTGGAGTTAGATTCGCATGCACAGAGTATCAAGGATGGCGCCAGATTGATCAACATGCAATACAACGCGGCAAAGACGCGCTTCAGTAAAGAGGCTGCAAGCAGTGCAAGTGGGAAGACGAAGCATGAACACAACGGAAGGGCAAGTACAGTAAGTACAAGAAGACCACAGGGCCGGAAAAAGACTCCGCTGAATGATGCCGGAACCGCTGCAGCCGTTGCATGGTACTCACCAATGGATGCTGCGGCAGCGGCAACGGCCGCTGCAGTTCAAGTAGCTGATTCCAAACTTGGAGAAAAACTCTCCGATTGGTCGGACCGGCAAGATGAATTAGAAGAAAGTGTTCACGTTCGCATTGATGAGATCAGCGAGCAGATTACTGGCATTTATGAAATGTTGCAAGAACAGCAGGAGGTACTCGCACGCTTCAGGCACACGGAGATCCCGAAAAATTCTGAGGAGCCAAGCAGGCAATCCGATTTGACGAGACAATCCACCAAGTCTTCAAAGTCCAGCGGACCTCACGGTAGCATGTTCCAAAGCTTACCCAAACTCCCAAAGAGACCGGAGCTGAGCCGCGACTTTGATGATCTGCCCAGCTATTCACCATGAGAGATCAGAGATATTCAGAGACCCGGATATGACACAGGGTAATGAACAAAAAGTTATTCATGATATTATATATATATATATTGATATGTTCAGCTATTCATGATACATGTATTGATATATATATATATATATATGCCGCTACTGCCAACACTTGGAAATTGGGGGTGGACATCCTGTGAAAGATTTTTTTTTTGTGACTCACTTGTTTATCTTGATTTCGTTTGGCATTTGCATGTTTCGCGGCATTTTGAATGATGGCCCGGCCCGCACATGAAACAACGCTCGTTGTGGTGTGGCACATTGTGGTAAATATTTGCTCGACATTTCTCGGAAAGGAGCACAAATGTGCATTTCCTTCCAGGGCGTCAGGCGGTCGTAGGTCTCCTTCATAAATAGCTGAGGACATCCAGGTCCGATTTTTGTAGAATCAAAGAGTCAGCAGATGCCCCTTACGATGAGGTTCATCTAGTCTATTTGATATATTTGATCCTATGTTTGATTGTTGAACTGAGGGAAATCACCCGCGGACAGTGGTCTGCCTGTCACCCGTCGCCCCGTCTAATGAAGCGACTTGGCCGCTGTAAGCAGTTGATCGCTCTGCGCCGCTCGAGAGTCTCTCTCCGAGCCAGAAAAAAAAAACACAGATGACTTCAAAACGAATCTGCGTTTGCTTCATTGCTCCTTTGCTTAGTTTACTTAGACTTTTAAAGTTTTTATGTGTATTGAGACGGCAATTAGCGGAGGAGATTTTTAATGAGGCGGCTGACCCTGTCAGCACCGCTACAACAGGATATGAACATTGAAACATCATATTCAATTCGAGATTCAAAGTTGCATGGCAGATTGACAAGTGAACCAAGTGAACGGTGTTGGAGAGTTTACCTCAAAAAAGGTGATCAGGACAGTCGAATTGGAGAGATGACCGTGCGTGTGTTACAGGCCTCATAGCTGCGGTGCAGCTACTTTGTGCAGCACTTCAAGGGAATATGCAGGACTTCCAAGTTCCAATTGCACACAGACCTGTTTAGAATCTGAGATGATCTTTTCGCTATATTATCAAAGGAAGTTTGGATGAGAAACTTCCGAGTTACGAACTTTTAAAAATGCTCAAAGAAACAGATCAGTAAAGTAATAGTTCCGTAAAGTAATAGATCAGTAAAGTAATAGATCAGTAAAGTAATAGNCAAATCACCTCACAACTAGCCACATCATTTGAAAGCAAGTCAAATCACAAACACATCACCCCAAAGCGCATGACATGACAGCCATGCAACGGCAAAAGCTTCGTTCAAACCTCAGAAAAAAATTTGGACATCGCAATGGTCGGTCATCTTGCGCACATTCTATAGGCAAATTCTTTCTCTGCTAAATGTTTTTTTTTCTTTTGAAACTTCCGCCACCGGCTCGCCCGGGAACTACTTGTATCTCATTATTTTGTTATTTGTGTGGCATGATATGTTTGCAATGGCATTGATTCCGACGTTTCAGCAGTGTCCGTAAGTATCCACCCCAACCCGTCCTGAAACTGTTTTCAGTTGCAGTGTAGTCACAATGTATTCAGATGTATTCACCACAATTACATGCCCATTCTTCAGATTTGTTGGGGATTCGTTGATGTGATGTCTCCAATTTCAACATCACTGGCAGGAGAGGGCCCTGAAAGATCACGGAGCTTCCATGGAGGTTTGTGCCTGTGACTGCTGTGTGCCATGAATATACCGTGTCCATGGTGTCCGTGGTGTCCATGTCCATCCAGCAGTTTCATTGTGAATGATATTGAAATGAGATTGAAGCAATATTGAATTATATAACGAATGGATGACAAAATGAAAGAAGGGAGCGAGATGACGAGCAAATTTTGGGAATAGTCATGCTGTGATATAGCCTGTGCGCCAGGCACTAAGTGCACAATTGGCCACGATTTGGTGCGTTCAATGCGTTTTGTTTTATTGAGTCTTCATTGAAACCGAGTTTAGCAAGCCATTTAATATGGATAGTATATGATAATAATTGCTGGTATAAGTTGTTGATATTTGTTAATTTGGCTCGGGAAATTGATTTAGGAAATTACATGGGTAGCACTTTGCTCCGTCGCTGCGACGCTTCACCAGTGTGTCATGTTCGGAGGCTATGGCTTATAGCGCTGGTAGTTCGAAGCCTGGACTTTGGGCCTCCAAACAACGCCAAACATCACGTTGTTTAGCAGATTTGTTTCCCTTGGAAATGATGGCTACGGCAAGCAATGGCAGAGCTACCGAGGTTTTTGCAGTTCTGCAGGCCGTTGGTTCACAAGTTTGCAATGTTTTGCAGATTCAAGGGCCTAGGTAATGCCACACATCTTCATATGGCGACCCATATGTTCAACCTGGTGTTGAAACGAGTGTGTTGCTCTCACAACCATCAGAATACCAGGAATTTGTGCTGGTTTCATGATTGTCATGATGAACTCCGGGTCCTGCAGGTATCTGGAGAATCAGCTCCAGCACTAGAATTCTTTCTATCTTCAAAGCCACCCACTCAGATAATCTCAGATTGGTGATGTTTCACGACAGTTGAAAAAAAAAAACGTACAAACGTACAAACTGTAGTATCAGTTCTGGGCCGATTTGCTGGACAATACAGAGTATCTGGTTTTCACAGGTTTGCTGCAAAGTTGATCAAAGAAACCCCGAGATCCGATGAGCTTCATAAATATAAACCATTATTTAGCCCACTGCATCAATGCCTATGCTGTATTTATGTATGAAATTGTATGAATACTGTGTGTTTACAGTAATTATGCACATGCTGTATACAATGATATACTCATGATCAACTTCAGAGTGGTGAGACTTGTTTTTGAAAGCAGCCACTTCGCCACTTCAACTGAGCGGCTGCTCACCAAATTTGAGGTATGCGGTATGCTTTGTTGCTGCTTAGATCTTTCACCTTTTCATTGGACTCTGGGCTTGATGATCAATTATGGTGAGGCCTTTCTCCATGATCAAGTACAGATTATTCACTTGACAGGCGTTTTGTCAATGACTCCAAATTTTAGAGATCGAATCAATGCACATAAAATTGAAACCTTGAGAAGCATGCTGCATGTCGTATAGAACCGTCAAGAACAACCTTTTCTTTAAAGTTCATGGTTTCGTCTTTGATTCTCGGACCGACCCAAACAAAAGACTCTACTGGACGATGCATCTGGTTGTTTGAGAAAGCATTGCTGAGACGAAAAGATTCTTTAGACAATGATCTAAACAAAAAAAGATCACAAGATGAGTCGAGTCCATTCCATGCATTTTGCACTGCATACATTGAAGTCCTTTGCCACAAGTTGGCACTTGCACTTTCTTGGGATTCGAGATTAAGCAACAACACTGCAGGGTCTTTCATCAACTGGATGCTAAGGAGCCTTTGCTTTGACCGCGATCACGAAGGACAGCTTTTGCTTCGTTGGCTTTGCCTGCTTGACGAACATGGGCATCATACTGAAGAATTGCTGTACTCGAGTGTTCCTCTCTGAAGCACATCAACGTTGAAGACTGTCCAATGAACCTGCATTTCAGGTAGAGATGGGCGAGACGGGCATGTGCGCAGAATGTGTGGAATACAATGTGCTGATTTGTGCTGCAGAGATTGCTTCCAGGCCTGTTGTGTGAACTGCGTGAACCAGAAACCGATAGCGTGATCAAAACTCAAATGAAATAAACATCTATGCCATTTGAATGCGAAAAAGGAATATTTTGAGACATCAATGACAGCATCAAGACTTGGATTGTTTGATGCTTGGCAGGAGTGGCATGTTGAGAATCCACATTCCGCACAACTTTTAGCAAAGGCCATGGGAACTCTGGCAGGGATTGGGGCTTGGAAAGTGAAAGCAAAGTGAAAGCATCGAAACGGAGAGCGCAAAGAGCGAGCAATTCTTAAAGCAAAATGACAAAATGTTTCAACAATGGTTCATCTTGTTTTCCTTTTTGTTTCCCTTTAACGTTCTGTAGTTCAAGAGCTCAGAATGGAACTTGCAATCTGAGGGTTCGCAATAAATGAGGGTTGTATGTGTATGTGTAGTGTATTGTATTGTATTGTATTGTATTGTATTGTATTGTATTGTATTGTATTGTATTGTATTGTATTGTATTGTATTGTATTATGTTATATTGTATTGTCGTATTTCATATTATATCATATTATGGTTTATTATATAAATACATATATATATATATATGATATATGGTCACTTCCCCAAGGCCGATTCGAGCTCTTGGGGCGGGGGTCATCATACTAGATAACTATATAATGAATATGATTACATGTTCAAAAACACTGCAAATAACAGTAAAAAATGCATCCTGAATGAAAATGACTTTAAGTATATTGACATTTTAAATGGACAAAAATCCAATTTCCTGAAACCAGAATCTGGCTCTGAAAAGGATCAAATTTATGTGCAAATTGTAAACCATTTGCATGAATAATGCACCTGACTCTTCAAAAAGTTGCATGGCAATTACAAAAATGCAAGTAGAGGCACAATAATCTGCAAACAATGGAAATATAGAATATCACAATACACGTGTAATAATGCATTGGGTTTTGAACTTCAAAGTGCAGCAAACCTGCACGGCGACAAAAAAACAAAAACTTTAGAGGAATACTTGCCCCTTCCCAAGTAAATTGTAAAGTTTTTTTATTTTTTTTGTCCCTGTGGAGGTTGGGTGTGACTTATCTCTTGGCCTTCCTTGCTTCCCACGGGGGTGACATAGAGGCCCGTATGGGCAAACCACGAAAAAAACACGTTTTACAAATTGTGTTTTTTTCGTTTTTTCCTCCTTCCTTGCTTCCCACAGGGGGCGACATACAGGCCCGTATGAGCAAACCACGAAAAAACCACGTTTTACAAAGTGTGGTTTTTTCGTTTTTTCCTCCTTCCTTGCTTTTGACTGGACCATGCATGATTTTGAAAGGCTAAGTTAATGCGGCTGAGATTAGTATCTGGGATATCTTCAGATGACTTTTTAGAAGGCTCACTGATATCCATTCCGCACAAACTACAAATAGATATTGTCAAGGTTTAGGATAGATAAGGTCAAAACAGGGGGCGCACCGCAATGGCCGCTTTCCCTGATTTTCAAGTTATTAGGAGGGCGCACCGCAATGGCCGCTTTCTCCTGTTAATGGAGGATTGCGGCAAGATCTGCAAAGGGTTTTCAGGAATCTTAAAATTGAAGACTTAAAGCTTAAATAAATAGTACGCAAATGAGAATGTTCTGGAGGATGGATGGGGATAGGTGAAAACCTTTCAAATTCCTTTGATAGGATCTCGATGAGGTCTTCCTTGCTCCCTCTCCGCACCAAACTTTGCAATCTTCTACCTCCATACTTACACATTATGATGCTAAGCTCAAATCCTTTTTACCAGATTCCCGCATGCCCTAACCTCACCCGCCCCCCTTTCCATCACCGCCTGCTTCGCATAGTTTTTCGATTATGGATATTGCCCTTGCGCTGGGCTTTTTGCTGCCTCCACTTTGAGCCGCTTCTGGAAATGCGCTGCAACCTATGCCTGGCTGGGCCTCGCATTGGCTGCTGTGCGCGCTTTCTACGCTGTCTTTGCTTCGCCAAGCCAAGATAAACTGAGTGGACTCTGAGGTGGGTGCAGTTTCACGTTTCACTCGCGTTTCACAACTTTTGCTTACGAGAAGTACTTGCTGGAGGGTTTACCTCGCAAATCACTTCTCACAAGTCAGTATTTCATAAGAAATATTCAATTAAAGGCCAACTACTTGTAAACCTGTTCTTTATATATCCTCCACCGCTTGCGTCTTGCACACTGGCTCTGGCGTAGGTGCTTCCTTTTTGGTCTCACCAAAGCCATCGTCTACCTATGTCGTTTCATGTTGCTCCGGCATAGGCGCCGTCTTTATGACTTCACCTGTGAAGTTACACAAAAAAGTAACTTCCTAAAACTCGCGACGCTCGCAACTACTTACAAACTTGCGCGAGAAAACCCCAAAACAAGTCAAAGTCCCAACAGGTCCAAACAAGTCCTCAGGGTCAAAACCGAAACACAGCGAACCGTCACACGCTCTCTTTCCAACCACAAAACCACGGCGGGCCTGTATGTCACCCTCTGTGGGAAGCAAGGAAGGAGGAAAAAACGAAAAAAACACACTTTGTAAAACGTGGTTTTTTCGTAGTTTGCCCATAAGGGCCTCTATATCACCCCTGTGGGAAGCAAGGGAGGAGGAAAAAACGAAAAAACCACACTTTGTAAAACGTGGTTTTTTCGTGGTTTGCTCATACGGGCCTCTATGTCACCCCTGTGCGGAGCAAGGAAGGAGGAAAAAACGAAAAAACACACTTTGTAAAACGTGTTTTTTTTTGTGGTTTGCTCATACAGGCCTCTATGTCACCCCTGTGGGAAGCAAGGAAGGAGGAAAAAACGAAAAAAACACACTTTGTAAAACGTGTTTTTTTCGTGGTTTGCTCATACGGGCCTCTATGTCACCCCCGTGGAAGCAAGGAAGGAGGAAAAAACGGAAAAAAACACACTTTGTAAAACGTGTTTTTTTCGTGGTAGGAAGAACAGGATTGTTGGAAGAACTGAAGAAGTATCGGGCTCTCGAAACCGAGCCCCATTGGGCGCAATTAATATAATGAGCACATGAAGTAGGTATACCTAATAGTTGATGAATGTATTTTTTCATGTGTTCTTGCATGGACCCAGCATTTTCAAAAAGAACAACGACGCGTGTCCAAAAGGGAGTAAGAGAAAGAAAATAGAGCACTGCCCAGCCACTGTGTAAAAGAACACTGCGGTCACCAGCAACTCCAAGAACACCTTTGCCACGGCCAATGATTGTTAAGTCAGGGCAAGGAAACCCAGCAGCGACAAAGATGGTACTGTCAGGAGGAAGCAATGAGAGGAATTGTCTCAATAACAAGCAGCTATCCTGGATTAGGAGCCAAACATCTTTGGCATAAAAGGAGTGGGCTCCATTTTTGTCAAAGGACCACAGAGTGCCATCGAGAGGCCAACCTTTGACTTTAGAGGCCACAGCTCTAGTGCCAGGATTTTCGGCGGCCAAAATGGCATGAGGCCATTGATTGAGAGCTTTGGCAATAACATCAGTAAAGCTACCGCTGCCATCAAAGAGGGAGATAATACTGAATTTAGCCGCATTCAATGTAACGGCTTGTGGGAGAGGGAGAGAGGCAAAGCGTTGGATAAGTTTGGGGCAAATCAACGTAGATTTAGAGCCTCGTTTGAAGTGAATGGCACAAACATGATATAAGAGCAAATGTGAAAGTGGAACAATATGAACACCCCCAGTGGGATCATAAATGGTGACGCTTTCCAAGTCAGAGTGATATTGTTCGACTAACAAAGGGGGAACGGTGAAAGGGGAGAGATTCAAAATAGAGCAAAATTTGAGAACAACAGGTCGGTTTTTCTCGGCAATATTAGCTTTAGCTTCTTCCGTAATGGTAAAATTTGAAGAAAGTAATTCAAGAAAGTGACTAAGCTGTATGGATTGAAATTCAGGACTAGTGAAAAGAAGTGAAGTTTGAGCAAAGACAAGGAGGGATGAACAAGGGAGATAGAGAAAAATACGAGAGAAGCCAATTGCTAATTCTGCGGATGTTGAAGCATGTGGAAAAGTAGTCAAAGGCAAGAAATATGGTATGGAGGAGACTTGATCAACTACCAATTTGGGAAAGAGTTCGATCTGAAGGTCAGTTGGCAATCGTTGACAAAGTTGTGCAAAAAAGGACATAATGTCAGGCAAAGGGACAAACGTATAAGAGTGAAAGGAGTCAATTGCTTGTTATAAGATGGAAGAAACTGATGGGGCAGATGAATGCAGTCCACCAGCAACAGCTTCCATTAAGCGTTGTCTGATATGATCATAATGACGATCCCATGAGAAATAAGATAAAATTCTATAGCATAATAACAAAGAGGGGCCAAAATCAGGTAGATCAGTTGGAGCATGGACTGTAAGAGGACAGTCCATTACCTCATCTTCTGGTTCTTCACCTTTTTCAGAGGGAGTAGGGCTAAGAGGGATGACATTGCCAGGAAAGAAACCTAGCTGCAGCGTGGAATTGAACACTGAAGTATGCGAATTTAAAAACTTAACAAAGAGCTTTACATGTTCAAGAGTCGGTGTCAAGAAAAGTAAGTATGATATAGAGAAACCGGACACGGTGATCCAGCCTTGTTTAGACAAGGCAGTAGGAGATTCATCAAAGTAAGGTATAGGATAAGAAGCATCAGACAATGTTTCAAGGAGCATGAAATGTGAGGTGTGAAAGGGGAGTTCATCCAAGGATGAAGCATGCAATTGTAATGGTTTGGTGGGGAATAAGAGATTAAGATTCTCAGTCCATTTATCTTCCAATGGAGACAGGAAGATATAAAAGTGGGGACGATCGCGCAAAGACAAATAAGAGATAATTGGGTCACATTCAGGGAGTTGACCCATAGAGATAAAATTGATGAAGTCTGAAGCACGCGGACCTCCATTGGTGGAGTGTGGAAGCAAAATTGGTATTCTGGAAGACAGTGAATCATGTTTGCCAGCAACTCGCTGTAAGTGAAGACCTTGGGATTCAAAGGGGTATTGGATAAGGGGCTTAGGTTTTCTAATGAATAATGGTTCAAGCCTGGATAGGGTGAAAGAATGGTCTGCGTATGTGAATGCAAAAGGTAGATCATCGCTAGAGATAGTGTCAAAAAGGGAGCAAGATCCGATAAATGCAAGGACCTCAGAAATGGAGTTTGAAGACGAACGTACAATTTTCAATTCAGGTTTATTCAAACAGAGAAAGCGAGTACGAAGAAAGTCCAAAAATTCAGGCGACCAAAAGATGTCACTTGAGCAGCAAACATCTTCTCTAGTGATTTGGAGTTCAAGAAAGGAATCCTGAGTGGCTGGGATGATGGAAGCATAAATATGGTCATTGATTTTTTCAAAGGATAGCTTTATGGTCGTGGAGATAAAAGAAGGAGGAATGGACATACTAGATTCTTGGGCAAAACTAATTACTTGTTCCATATCATGGCGGTTTGCCCTAAAAATAAGAAATTGACGGAGTTGTACGTAGTGGATTTGCATCATGTCAAAGATAGCCATCAATGCTTCGCAGTCAATGGCTTTAGTGTTGAAAAAGTTGCAAGAAACATATTCAGGAGAGTTATGATGTGCAGCCATAAGACCGGAGAAGTAAAAGGAAGACAGAAAAGAGAGTGAATTGAGGAATTCAAATATTTGGGTTGCATTTGAATTTTCCTGAAATTCAACTTGATATGAAATGATTTCGGTATCTTTTGGTAGCACGACTTGTAAGGTGTTAGTAAAGGAGTGTTTTGTAGCTTGTTCAGCTAACAGTGTAGAAGCTTGTGTAACCAGAGAAGGTTCCGAAGAAAAACAACAGCCATATACTTGAGGAGATGGATCCTTAATTAATAGTTTTTCAGCTTGGGATTCAAAATCTTGAAGTAACAGGAAAAGATCAAAATATTTGGTCTGTTCCATATTTTTAGTCCTTAAAGATGTGGAGAAAGATGACAAGTATTGCAGGGATTGCGTCTTAAAGAAAAACACCTCAGGGATGCTATGAAAAATCTCAATCATTTTGAGTTCATAGGGAGATGCAGTAGCGGTACGAGTAAAGAACTGAATTTGCTGTGATGAAATAGGTTCGGATGTAAGCAGTTTCTTAAGAGAAGAATACTGTTGAGTAGTAATTATGACAAAGCTGTCAGAATCATGAGTTATTGCCTGTAAAAAGTAGGAGATGTCCTCCAATCCGAAAACTTGACATCGAAAACTGTGATCTTTGATATAGGAGGGAAAATCGCATAAAATTATAACAGAAGCATTGTCTGCAAAGAAGTTACAAATGTGCCAACCACCAAAAAACCACGTTTTACAAAGTGTGGTTTTTTCGTTTTTTCCTCCTCCCTTGCTTCCACAGGGGTGCGTATGGGCAAACCACGAAAAAAAACACGCTTTGCAAAGTTGCAGGGGCGGACATACAGGCCTGTATGGGCAAACCACGAAAAAAACACGTTTTACAAAGTGTGGTTTTTTCGTTTTTTCCTCCTTCCTTGCTTTTGACAGGGGTGACATAGAGGCCCGCATGGAAGTGTGGTTTTTTGGTTTTTTCCTCCTTCCTTGCTTCCACAGGGGTGATCTAGAGGCCCTTATGGGCAAACCACGAAAAAAACCACGTTTTACAAAGTGTGTTTTTTTCGTTTTTGCTACAGGGGACATGATTGCAACATTGTGTTCTTGAGCTTCAATGTATGGCATGAATATCAATTTTTTTTCTTTTTATGTAGTAGATCTTGCAGTATAAAAATCCCCTTTGGTCTTACAAAATTTGGCTCTTGAACACATGCTAGAAAGTCCCAAATGCAATTTGCGCAAGGTTTGGCATCTGAAAAAAAAAACAATTGCTGTTGGATTGTCTGGGATCGGCCCCGGGGGGGGATGATTTATCACAAATGTAAAATCAATGTTTTTTTTGTTTTACTTTGTTTGTCTGTTGCTTTGACTCCAGGCTTGAAGTCCGTGGGTGGAATTCATAGAGAACAATTTTTAGGCTTAAAGTATCCAATCTCTGAATCCAACGTTGAATGCGCAAACTGTGTCCCAGAAGGTAAGCTGTGCTGTAAGATTCACCACAGAATCCAGGACAGTGTGTTTTTTGCAACTCTGCGTCCGCGTTTATTGCTTCTTCAAAACTTGGTTATTTCAGAATGCGCCCTTCATCTTTAGGACAAACCCTTGGCGTTGATGAACGAACCAATAGAAGACAACAAAGGGAGGTGTAGTTGGTACAATTTGCTGTCGGAGAAAGTTGTTTTCCACATCCTGTGCAACATTCCAAAGTTGATCCTAGAGAGTGCCTGCGAGGCGCACAACACTTTTCCACTAGAGAACTGGCAAACTGACAGGTGGGGATCTCGGAACTTGCAATCAGTTTCAGGGCATAGGGTTCGCAATGAATAAGGAAGGATCAATAAATAGCAAATAGGGATCGAGAAGCTCAGGTGGTATCCCCAACAGCATTCGCAACAATTACTTGTATGACAATGTACTTATGGTTCCGCAGGATCAAGGAATGATTTTGACAAAGTTGCAGCAGTTTTCAAGAACTGTGTTCCCATAATGACAAGAATGACAAGTCATCAGCTGACATATCCTTTCTTAGTAGGTGGGTATGATGGCAAAAGTGATATCAAAAGGAGTTAAAAGTACATGTGTTACAAACAAGCATCTCAAATCCTGAAAAGACAAAGCCTCCTCATCCATTTCTCTCACTTGCCATACTATTGATGTCAAAGCCATTTTGTTTTTAGCTCAGATTTATTTATTTTGTTTGTTATAGCCTTCAAATGGCATTTTTTCAGTTTTTCACGCGGTCATCGTTTCTTCTCATTTTCTCAATTTAAGTGTTAACATAAATTGCAAGATTGAGTCAACTACGATGTATGTCATGGAATCAAAATGACAGAAACTTCAGAAGTTGTAAATGAAATACAAATATGACTAGAGATAATCCTGAAATGATACATAATTTGAATATATAGGGAGGCAATTATATATAGTGACACAACACGAACATTGGCACCAAACCAATTACTTAGTCAAGAGTGGAAAATGGAAAACCCATTTCCCCTTCAGCTTGCCTTCCAAGTTGTTCCATTTTTTTTCGACTTCCAAGTGTATCAAGGGCAAGTGTTGGCTCAACGATAAACTCTTTAAATATCCAAGTTCTTCGGAAATTTGCCAGACTCTATTCTCCAGTGATACAACAATCAAACAACATTTTTTCCCACCCTACAAGCTAACTCACACTAGAGCTGAGTTGATTTTCGGGATCAAAGTACGAAGCTCCAAGGTACAAAGATCAGTCACTCCATGTTTTGTCTCACCCCAAAAGCTCAGTTTCCACATCGTGTTTTGATCAAAGATAATTCCCTCATTTGGCACTCTATTCCCCTCAATGCACATTCAAAACTGCTCAACCAATGTAGCTCAATGTAGCCAATTTTTCTCGACACACATGGTTTTTGAAGATAAATGCAAAGCCGTGTTGCGACACCTCGTGACCGAATCATAGGGCGACTTGTTGCCGGTCATGGCGACAAGAATCTAGCTCATCTCCTCCCAGTTGCCATGAACATGCCATGAACCAAAGCATGACAGTCGGACGCAAGTGTGTTGACAGTGCAACTTTTGGTCTTGTAGCTTTTCCACGTGACAGTCGATGTTGGGAAAGCCTTCAACAATCGATGCACTCTGGTCTTCCCCTCTCGAGCTCCCATATCAACGTGCCAGCTCTTCTTATTGTTGACTACGTGAACGTCTTGCACTTCTGCTGAACCATCGCATTCAAGATCTCGGCCACCTCATGCTCATCTAGCACATCCTCATCTGGGATCGAGGCGCGGTTGGTTCGCCTTCTGGAAGTTCTTGATCATCTTGAAGTTCTCGAAGCACGTCCTCAATCATGTAGATCTCGTCAATCTCATTCTCCTCGAAGTCGACAACTCAACCGGGCGCTCGATTCCTGTCTTTGTCCATGCCAATATCTTTGGTTCGGAGCTTCATGTCGTGCTTGCGAATCCATTCTTTCACATGTTGAGGTAAGATGGACCGGCAAGCGATGCCAACAAGTCCTCTTCGTTATCCTCTCTGAACCGGTCCAGGGAGTCCAGGGCCATTGCATCCAAGGGAAGTTGGAAGTTGCCTTCCATCATTTTGTTGGCCTGACGCTGTAAGATCATCGGGCCAGACTTTGGCTTGGCTCGAGCTTTGATCAGTTTTCTTCTTGCCATCGATGCCCTCGCACTTTCTCCCAGGGTCATCCGGTCATCCTCACGGTCATGTTTCATGTTTCATGGCCATGATTGCCTGCACCGCAGCGTCCTCTAACACCTCTTCGTTGCGAAGTCAAAGCCTCTCACGGATGTCGGAGTTTCAGCGAGCTGGTCCTCTGGCGCATTTCCAGTCGGTACCTGCCATGGAGCTGGACTCAACCATGGCTTGAAATTGTAATACAGATGTCGGGACCTCCAATAAAAACAAGATAGTTCAATGTGCAGTAGCTACGCTGAAAGACTGAAAGCCAAAGTAAATCCAATGCCACAGCAAAAAGGACATAGTGACCATAGATCCGCAGATCAGAAGAGCATGGAAGGTGTCATTAGGACCATTGTCGCATAGAAGCGCTCTTGAAGGTCCATCAATGGCTAGATATGGCTATAGTAAAACAAAAAAGTGGGTGAAAACGCCTCTAAGCATGAGAGCAACATAGAGCAACCCTGCTGTTCACTGTGCCTGTTGTTCATCAGTGGCGCTACTCTAGTCTGCTCTATTACTGTCCCGCTCCATTCTACTCTCTGCTCTACTCTACTCTACTGTGCTCTACTCTACTCTACTCTACTCTCTAGTCTCTAGTTTATACTCCTCTGGCTTCTCTACTCGCTATTCAACTGGCTACTCTCTACTCTACTCTCTACTTTACTCTGCATTTTTTTTAACTCCGTAACTCGGAAGTTTCTTCACATTCGCTCGCCATAAGCAGTACGACATCGCTTATGGATGTTGGGCAATCTTCTTACTCGCACTCCACAGGCTAAGCACAGGCCATACAAAGTGGAAGTGGGAATTCCTAAGCAAGTTGAATGAAGGATGTGACGTTTGACTCAAGTTGCACAATGGAAAAGACATGAGAAATTGTTGCTTTTGACGTGGACGGCTAGGTCCTGCTCCGAGCCTCCTGTGCGCGGCCTCAGACACGAAGGCATTGCTTTTCTTTCTGAGATGCTTGGTAATCCAAAAAAAAACATCCAGAAATTTGCTCACCTTGGTTCATGCTGATTTTTTCGATTCATTGAACTTCAACAACGTAGGTCCGAAGATGATCGCCAAATCCACATGCAAAGCTCACGGTATGTATCGTGAAAGGACCAAACCATAGAAACTTGAAATGATGTGAAGTCTTTGATTTCCAGTCCAGTGGTTGATTTTCGATGTGTTTTTGTTGACCCCACTTTTCAAAGCATGATATGCAGCCCGTTTCCTGTTCCTACTAGATTTGAGTGACCTGAAAAAAAAAAACAGACGATCTACTACCCTCACCTGCCCATGAAAGCATCATCAACCAGCTGAAGAGCCGTTCCCGCCTTTTCGGATGCAACACTCGACTGAATCTCCTCGATGACAGCTCACATGACCCAGGTGTAGTTGACAAGCTAGTCAACAATAGACGACCTGAGTCTTCCTTGGGCAGAAGCCTTGACTTTTCGGGCGGTGGAGGAAAACCAATTGATATGTTGGCGCAAGAAGGGCTCTTGGATTTCCTTGTCAACATCGAACATGAATTCCAACTTCTCCTTTGCATGTCGCGGGGATTCTGACTGCACCCACCGAGTAGATCTCTATTTTTCCATTCGTAGTAGTGGAGGTAGCCCTCAATCAATGATCTTGATTCAGAGGCTCTAATTATGAGGTTTAAACAACCGGGTTTGGACAATATTGGACAGGGGTTTGCCAGGCCTATCCGGGCTTATTGCCATTCATTTACACGTTCAAACTCGTTGAAAATAATTTGGAAATTGGATTGAAAAAAAACCGGGAGCGCTCAAAGTTCCCCGTTGGAGCTGGGGGATCACAAAGAGTTGAAATTCACTAGTTGCGATTTGCTGGGTTTACAGGCCCAATACTAATACCGTGTTGCCTGTATGTCTTTCTTGTTGCTTCCATGCCTCCATTTTTTGGCTTTTCCAGCTTGGATTTCTTGAGAGCAAAGACTATGTTACTTAGAAAAGCGCTCATGCACATAAAAAAAGACGATACCTGATAGAAAAAGCCATTCCAGAATGGGATTTGAT
>DF241732.1:55127-67289 GCA_000507305.1 Breviolum minutum Mf 1.05b.01
AGTAGTACTTTGTAGTACAAAGTAGTACTGGCGTAGTACTTTGTAGTACAGAGTAGTAGTGGAGTAGTACTTTGTAGTACTGGAGTAGTTCTTTGTAGTACAGACAAGTATCCGTAGTGCAGGAGCAGCACGTTGTGGTACAGAGTAGTACTGGAGTAGTACTTTGTAGTACAGAGTAGTACTGGAGTGGTACTTTGTAGTACTGGAGTAGTACTTTGTAGTACGGAGTAGTACTACTACTCACTTTGTAGTACAGAGTAGTACTGGAGTAGTACTTTGCAGTACAGAGTAGTACTTGGTAGTACAGAGTAGTACTGAAGTGGTACCTTGTAGTACAGAGTAGTGTTGGAGTAGTACTGGAGTAGTACTTTGTAGTACATCAAGTGACATGACGGGACCAGCACATCGCACCACATGACATGACCAGCACATCAAGTGACATGACATGACGTGTCACGTCGCAACTCACCACAGTAGCTCACGGGTGCCTTGTTTCACGGTTTTGAAGGTTGGCCCTCTATGACTTCTGGAGAGCGTCCTCTTGTTGGGAAGCTGCGACGTAGGTGCCTTTGTGGGGGCCAGGGGTTCTGAAACGAAGTAAGTTGTAAGACATACCAGAAAGCAGGACAGTCATCATTGTCATCATTGTCATGTTCACTATCACTAGCAGCAGCATCGCCATCACAATTGTCACCTTAACGAATACGGTCATCATTACTATCAACATTGTCAATATTTTCATTGTTGTTTACATCTTTACCATCAACAGATGAAGGTCATGTTGATGTGTCGATGATGGCGTTGACCCTGATCATGAAATGATTTGCATTTTTGCTTCTGGCGACGATGATGATACATTGGGTGATTGGGATGAACTAATTTAAGAACATACATTCATCAACTTAGAACTCATAATTTAAAAGCAAACGTGTTCAGATTGAACATGCACAGGGACCTGTGAAAATACAACGTTGCCATGTCAGGAATAGCATGGGTCCGCTCTATGCTACTTGCTTGGTAGTCATTTGTCCGGTACTCAAACACTGAAGAGATCCAGATCAAAATGGCAATCGGAGGGAAGGAGATATGTGGAATTTTGGCATTTTGCGCATACTCGACAGTGTTTTTTCTTAGAGGGAGGAATAGCGTCTGATGTTTGCTGGTTTTTTCGAGATCAAAGATGGGCATATTTTTCTTTCATCAATGTGTGCGAGCGTGTGGGTTGAAATCATTTTTTTGAATACAAGTCAAAACATAGATCTATTTACAGCACCTAAACATGCTTGTAAGTTTTCTACGGTACGAAACTTCTCCAACGATTCATATACCCCATTGACGTTTTTCACCACTCACCGCCCTACTGTTTTCCCCATCTTTGCCATCCATGCGATGGGGCCTCCAAAACTCTCCAAAAAAGATGTGTAAGCAGTATAAGGCTCTGTATAATCTTCAAACAAGAATCATCAACCAATGCGTCTATCTTCTCAATGGCAGTCTGCACACATGTGCAACTTTTGGGATTTGAATCAATGAGGTTAGCCAAGAGCAGTTTTGCGTGGTGGATGGGTTGATGTTGGTTAATAATGTTTGCTTGGTTGGCGGTGTTGGGTGGACATGATTCGTGTTAGTTGTGTGATCAGGTGTGTTTTTTTGTGTGTCTTGGTGTTGGGTAAACGGCACCAGCTATTCAACCGACAAAGACAAAACAGAAACAAAAACGTGGAAATTTTAACAAAAATACGAGTCAAGATAAACAAGAAAAGTACCCACACAAGATGACCTCAAATGACCAGGACAGTGGATGGAAGGTTGAGAAATCATGGTGGAACAATTTCAATGAAGCACCTTCAGAGCTTTCTCACTTTGATGCCAGGAGCATGGATCCGTCGAAGTTGACTCATGAAGACCTTGAATGGTATGTCGGTGATGGATTCTTGGGGAGCAACTTCAAGGACAAGACCTCGTGGATTGGGGCTGAGGATCCGAGTCAAAATATGACAAAAGGTATCAGGGTAGTTGCAAGAGTCCGAGGATGTGTCAACAGCACCTCGACCAGCTTCCCAAGGGCTTTGTCCACTTGGAAGAAGACCACTTGGATCAGGGCCAGGGGTGGACAAGGAAGAGCACCTGGTCGATGGAACCTTGTGGAGCATATGGTGCCTATTGGAGAAGCATCGCAACTTGAGGACAAGTTTGTACATATGGTGCAGTTCCACTTCCCTGATCGTGCATGGTCTTCGTCTGAGAAATGAACACGTTGGAATCATGGTTACTTCAGATCTCAAGACTATGAACTCTGATAGGACACCCCCCAATCCACCAAAGCCCAAAAGAGTGTTAGATAGCGAGGCCAAAACATTAGGGCACACCAAGGATGAAGTTGAGACGTTTTCAGATACTTCCAGTGGTACCATTTCCCCATGTAAGCTGGAGGAAGTAGCCAAAGACATTGACATGTGGGAAAAGGAAGGCATAAAGGTTGAACAGAAGGAAAAAGGCTCCGTTTCGGGGGCACATGGCGATGAACAACAGCATCATCAGAACGTGTGTTTTGTAGGAGTTTTGGAAGATGCCAAGACTAGCACCATGACCAAAAGACAGAAGAGAGCATTTGTAAGTGGTTTGGAATCTCTTCAACATCATGATCAGGTCATGAATGGTTGTTTTGGGGTGATTGATGCCAGCTTGCCAGCCACCAAGAACATTTTGGTAGTCACGTCCAGCCCCAGGATCTTCGACCATCCTTGCATCAGAGTTTGTGATGTTGGTACGGACGCCTGTCACTTGGAGGAAGAGGCACATATTGACATGAATGAACTTTGCGAGGGTATTGACTTAGCAGTGATAGTGGTAAGGTATGAGTCCCCAAATGCACCATCATACCTGGAGAGGCTTTTATCAGACCTCGAATCACATGCAATCACCAGTGGGATGAAGTTGTTGCATGTGGACACTCTTGAGACCAGCAGGTGGAAGGAGAACCGTGGTAGAGTTTCAGTCATGCATCTAGGATCAGATCTTGCATTTACCACAAATGACCCCGAAGTTGGTAATGAGTTCAACTCATGGGTGGAAGATAAAGATGTTGACATGGTCATTCACTGAATGGTTGGTCGAGTGTGGACGTGACTTGGCAGTTAGGAATGGTATGAGTGTTGCTTTCCCAGCTGTTGTAGTAGAAGATGAAGGTAGCGGGAAAGAACAGCTTGACATCTTAGAAACCCCTGAAGATCAAGCTGTAGGTAGGAGAATTGAACAAGAGATTTCAGAAGAACAACTGCTAGATGAAGTAGACATTCCTGGACTTCCTGCATCCACAGCTGAAAGACGAGCACGTTGGAGGAAGTTGCCATCCAGAGTGCGGATAGGAATCAGGAGGCTACACAGGCAATTTGGACACGTCCCCGTGTCAGTGATGGTGAACTTGTTGAAGGCAGCACGGATTGATCCCTTGTTCATTGAGGCTGCAAAGCTTCACAGATGCCCAGCATGTGAAGACACCTCTGAAAAGAAGAAAACCCACAAGGTATCCATGCCATCAGAATATCGTTTCAACCATACTTTGAGGATTGACCTATTGGAAGTGGTTGATATCAAGGGTCAAAAGTACATGGTGATGAACATGGTTTGCATAGGGACTACCTTCCAATTATGTCATGTGGTGCGTGTTGGACACGGACAGTGTTCAAGTTCCACAGCCCTGAGAGCTCTTCAGACTCGTTGGTTTTCGTGGGCTGGGCACCCAGAAGCAATTGTATGTGACCGTGGTCTCCATAATAGAGGAGTGATGAGCCAGTACATGAGTGAACACAACATACAGGTATATCACACCCCTCTTGAGACACCAGAAGGCATTGCACGAGTAGAACGCCATGGTGGAATTGCAAAGGCTATGTTTAGGAAGGTGGCATATGAGACAAAACCATGCACACAATTGGAAGTTCAAACATGCTTAGATGAAGTTTGCAGAATCAAAAATGGCACTGCTAGGCATGGGGGTTTTTCACCCACACAATGGGTGTTGGGTCGGTCGGAAAAAGGGTCACCATCAGTGGTTGATGAAACAAGTTGGTGTGACTTAGGAGCAATTGAGTCACGGCATGATCCTACTTCGGTTTTTGCCATGCAACACTTGGCAAGGATTGAAGCACAAAAGGCATTTGTACATCTTGACACAAGCAAACGTGTTGCTAGAGCACTGCTGAAGAATGCATCCCCTATCGACATAGGGTATGAAGTAGGAGACGTAGTAGTCTTTAGGAGAGACAACAATGTAGGATCAGGTTCAGGCAAGACCTCGTGGTCACCCGCCTCGAGAGTCATCGGGTTTGAAGGCAAGAAGAACGTATGGGTGCTCACGAGGGGAGTACCAGTGTTGATCTCAGCATCGAACCTGAGACCTGCCAGAGATGCGGAAGCTTTGGCTGCACACGTGCTGAATGGAAAGCCCGTCCTACCGGACGAGATTGCACACGGTCAGCAGTCTTTTGTTGACGAAAGGACTGAACAAGAGAAGCAGGAAGAGAGAGAAGGGACTGAAGTCATTGAAGTGCCAGATGTTTGCTAGTCCCCATTCCTGAAGATGAGATTGTGAATGCTGAGGACTTCGAGGACGAAGAAGGGGGAAGAGACCCTCTGCAAGATACTTTGGATGATCTTTACAGTCCCTCTACCGGCGTGGAAGCAGACGTTGACTTGGATGTTGAAGATAGTGTTGCTCGAGTCAGGGGAGCTCCAAATAATTTGGAACCAAGAAATGTGAGACCCAGACTCGACACTGTGTCAGAACCTGAGCAAGAAAGGATTTCCGTTTCCAGCCAAGCAGCAAGTGGAAGAATGAGTTGGCCGAACATCAGTGACATAGCAAGGAATCATCTACAGGATTTGCCTGTGTCAATTGCAAGGCATTTGCAGAGAGCGCGTGATGCAGAAACACCAGGGCTAGAAGAAGGAGCAAATTATGCAGTTGAAGGTCCACGGAAGGTCCAGAAGAGGTTCGTGGCCTTCATGGCGTCAAGAGTGCATCCTGACGGAGTGGCTGAAGAAGTGTCAGATGAAGATCCGGGTGAATCCACGGAGAAGAAGGTAAACAAGCTCTTGGTCTATGAAGAACTTGATCCATCGACAAGGAAGGCGGTCGATGAAGCTCGACAGGCAGAGTGGAGCAAGTTCGAGAGGTTCGGAGCAGCCGTACCAATTGTTGGCAAAGAGAAGGATGAATTGGTACAAGCTGGACACGAAGTTATACCCAGCAAATGGGTGGATGTTGACAAGCACGACCATCTCATAGGAACCGCTGGGTATACACCGAAGTTCAAATCCAGAATGGTTTCCTGCGGGAACTTCGAGCATTCAGAAGGTTTGAGGAGCGATTCGCCAACGTCGGACTTGGAAACGCACCATGTGGTAGCAGCGTGGAGTGCTTCGCACGGAACGCCACTGCAGTCAGCCGACATCACGTCGGCTTATTTCCAGGCTCAACCGTTGGATCGCGTTTTGTTGATGCGTCAACCTCGCGGCGGCCTACCTGGAGTTGACCCTACAGCGTTGTTGCTCATCCGGGTCCCGATATATGGGTTATGCGACTCAGGACGGGGGTTCTGGATGAGGCTTGATGGCGAAGCAAAGGCTGCGGGGTTTACACCAAGTAAGATCTACCCAGCCTTCTATTTTTGTTTGAATGAGAAGAAGAAGACAGTAGCTGTGCTGACAACCCATGTCGACGATTTGTTGTTCTCCAGCTTGCCAGAAGGAAATCATGTGGTAGAGAAGTTGCTGAGCCGATTTGAGATCGGAAGTGCCGAAAAGGGAAATTTCAGATACTGTGGGAAGCAGTTCACGCAAGACAAATATGGAGAAGTTACCATCGAAGTTGCAGACAACACCCGCAAAATCAGGAAGATCAAAATCAAGGAAGGCCGTAAGGCAACGGACCCTTTGAAGCATGATGATTTGACACAACTGAGATCAGTGATCGGATCTCTGTCGTGGGTAGCTCGTCAAGGAAGACCAGATATCCAGTACCTTGTTTCGAGATTGCAGACGCGAGTGAAAGGAGCAACTGTAGAAACATTGAAAGAGGCCAACCGTGTGGTAACAATAGCCCAGTCGACGATGAGTGAGGTGAAGCTTGTCTTCCCAGCAAGATGGATCGATTGGGATCACATCGGTGTGCTGACATTCTCAGATGCCAGCTTCTGTAACGAAGCAGGGTACAAGTCCCAACAAGGAAGGGTTCATTTCATAGCAGACGCAAGGGACATCTGCATACAGGGTGTATCCATTGGCTTTTAATTCGACCACAATAAAACGTGTGTGTAGAGCAACCCTACAGGCAGAAACCTACTCCCTCCAAGCAGGCCTTGAGGCAGGAGACAGGGTACGGGCACTGCTCTGTGAGATGAAAGGCGGAATCACGGTTGCCAACCAGTGGGATGAACAAGCAAGGACCCACATGCCACATTTATGTGTGAGCGATTGTAGGTCATTGGTTGACTACGTCAACAGCAATGTCCCGGCCAAGACTCAAGACAAGAGACTTGGGATTGAATTGGCTTCGATCAGACAGTCAGTGTGGAATGAACAGAATGAGATGACATGGAATGGACCAGGAGGCAAAATAGAATGGACTGCCACAGCCACAATGCCAGCGGACTGCCTAACGAAGTCCATGAAGCCAACCTATTTGCTCAAGATTTTGAGAGAAGCTTGGATTGGTTTGCAGCAGACAAAGTAGTCTGGAAGGCAGATCCGGTGTTTTTCTACTTGCTGTACAAGACGAACTGAGAGATAGATTTGTGTAGACTCAAGCGACAACACCAGTAGAGAAGGATGAATGTCATTTTATCCATGTAAAGGTATGCTCCTGGTTGTTGTCTTGCATATGTATATACCTCTGTATATTCTGGCTCAATGCAGGGCCCTTGAGTCTACCGTGGCTATCAGCTTGAAAAGTGCGAACTGAGTGTTGCAGAACTGTCAGCTTTATATACTTTGATGTTTCGTTGCATCTACATAGTGCCAAGATGATTGGGAAATTATTGAGATCAGTGGTGTTTCACTCGTTTCAATTGGAAGCTGCTCAGAAGAGCCACATTTAAAGGAGAGACCATAAGAGGAGTTGATCGTTGTTAATGTAAAGAAGTTAGGATTATGAAAGGCTTGTATGGTTTAATTGGGTTTCATCTTTGATGGGTGGATTCTCATCTTGCTTTTCCTTTCAACACATTAGTTGCAGTCTCAGCCTTACAAGTTCTGTTTTTCTTTTTTCTTACATGGGGATGCTTGGTGTCCGTGTGATAGAATTCGTGGGAGTGGATCAGGTTTAAGCATTTAGCTGTTTTTTATAGTTTTCGTGACTGTACCCCCCTGAAGACCAATAGACAAAGTAGCAACAGATCCAACATTTAATGACTTGAGAAACTACAGAAGGTTATCGCAATTTTGGGGTTGCTTGAGAGCGTTTCTGTATATAACCAAAACAGTAACCTGTTTTGAATATTGTTCAACACATGCGGTTGCCACTTTTCGGCATTGATTTGTTCTTTTTCTGCAGTGAGTGTTGTTGTTTATGTTCTACTGATTTGAGATGAATCTAGGTTTGAATTTGACATTATTTGTTCTTTTAATTTTCACTACTGTTGATGCGAAAAAATCCTACCCCACCTGCGTTGTTTTGACCCTAGAAGTGATGAGAAAAACTACCAACCTCAACTCGTCCAGGACTTTTTCGTCGCGACTTCAGGTTCCAGTCCCAGTTGTTGTTTGTTGTTTGTTGCTTTCGGTGTCAATGATTCGATCCTGAAAAAACCAGCTAGTGCCCATCTTGGGGAACACATCGCAACCGGCATTCGCCACATAACGATCTTTGTCGCATGAAGCATTTTTGTATGTCAACATTGTCAACTTGTCCACCAGAAAAGAATGATTTAAAGAACAAACATCCGAAGATATCTTGTGAAGAATCGGAGTGTCCAGATGATTTATAGGTATATTTTCGAAAGCAACATATTTTTTAGAAAACCAACGGATGGGTATGGAAACTACACAACCCAATTTACGTCCGCAAATACATCTAGACATTCACCAACCTGAATTATCGACACCAAAAGACCAGAGCCAAGTGACAAAAAGTATCAGAGTTGGAGAAAAACACACCTCTCTCCTAAATTTCATGATGTGATTCACCCATGATCACCAATGTCGTTTTTGGTGACTTAGTTTTTTTGAAACAATCTGAGGTGGCTGAGTGGTTGGAGACGTTGGGAGATTTTTCACACATCTTGGCTTAGTCAATGCTCACGTGCAAAAAATCTGGGTCCCAAGAGCAATGGTGAAGGATTTTTTTTTGGTTGGAAAAACCCTCTCCTAAGACCCTCCAACTGCAACTCCACCTACAGTGGGCAAACTATTTTGTTGATATCCTTGTGTTAACTATTGCCAAATGTGGCTTTGGGGCTACATGTTGAGGTTACCACCCAATTTCTACGTATAGATTCTGAATCATCTTTGTTTTTTATTGTGGTTTCAGATTTGAATGTTGTGCGTTGTCTTTTAATGATGTGTTGTTGTGAAGATTGAAAGTGTCATGCACCATAAACAAATCATTGACAATTCGTCGGATGATAGCCAGACAAAACATGGTTGATGTAGCTTGGGTTTTTTTGTGTGGACTGGACTGGCAAGAAGTGAATTCATTTGTCAGCAACCATTTTGGCTTCCCTGCCCGCCAAACTGCTCAGGACATGAAGGCCTGCAGAGCATGACAGACCCAAGTGTTTTCTCCATTCATCGCTTTCTTGTTTTTTCAAGTCCTTTGTGAGGATCATAGGTTATCATTCAAAGGGGAAGACATGTTTGCCACGATCGTTACAGGGTATAGAGGAATTGACATGAAGAGGGATCTGGGCATTTGGTAGTCTGCAATGCCTCCGCCTCCTCCTGGCATTGTGGACCTCTATGTTGGGTTCCTTCGGCTGAAAAGTGATGCTATGGTAACTGCCTTGTTAGTATGATGTGTGGCGAAAAAATGGGCGAACCCGCACTTTATTCAAAGCCCGCAATAGATAGACAGCCGCTGTGTGATCGTGCTGATGTTTGACACAGGTGAACTTAAACACATGTCGGATCCGATTGTTTACCCACCTTGTTGTGCACACGTTCATCTCAGGAATTTGGATGACAGCATTGATGAAGCAGCTCTGAAGGAACCTGATTTTTCGGTGTTTTCCGTGAAGCTGGTTTTGATTTTTCGGAAGCCTATCGCCGCAGGCGTTCTTTGACCCATACGGCAAAGTAGTCCGCTGCACCATTGGGATGGCCCAAAAGAAAAACAAGCGGAAGGCAGGGACTTGAACTACTCATGTCGCCTCATGTCAGCTCACCCAACCATTACCGCCCTGATTCAGGACTTTGGGTTCGTGGGCTTTGAATCAGCCACCGAGGCCAGCAAAGCCATAGTTGAAATGAACAAGAAGGCGCGGGTTTCCATCCCTCCGTGCCCTACATGTTTTATACTTGTAGCGTATGTCAAAAGTATAGTATCGTTGGAATCGTTTTGACAAAGCCTCAGTATTTCATGTGGGAAACGGATCAAGAGGATTCACTCATCTTGCAATCTGAGTCTTCTAAGTGGCTCTGGGGAATTTACAGAAATGGTTGCTCCGACAGGTCAAGGTCGTTAATGGCAAGGCACTTGAAGTGCGATTGCGGGAGACGGTCCAGGAAAAAGAAAAGCGAATCCATCTTCAAGATCCGTTCCTTTGCGCATTTAGTTTGGATGTTGGAACAGACACCTCAAGTGCTGTCAACCCTTGCACTCGAGCTTGTGTAAGGAAGAACTGGTTCCCTCAATCAGGAGGTGGTTCAGGAAGTGATGGAAGTTGGTGCTCACAGTTTCTTGGCCTCACAGTCTAGCCGTTCTGCACTCAAATGGTTGGCCTCTTGGTTTTCCAAGGAACTCATACGACTNAGCAACAAGTTTGCCATCGTTTGCCTGTCGAAAGGCTTGTTATAGCCCCAACTGCCGTCGCACTTGTGACAGGTCTTGACGGGAGAGACTTTGAACCGGGGGCTGAAACATGCACACCAAAGAAAATCTAGACAACGTTTGCATGGCAAAATGGCTGCATCCTTTTGTACATTCTGTCTTTATACACACACGTTTTTTTTTCATGTCAGTGATGCACAAATGCCCGTGTCAGCTATTGCTGTTCGCCAAGGGCTCGTTTGAGAATGTCAAGGAGGAGGAGGAGGAGGATGCGGATTCTTGGCGATGTCTTCTAGGGTGAATTTCTGGCAACATGGGTAGCAAAAAGTTTGCCATAGTTTGCCTGTCGAAAGGCTTGTTATAGCCCCAACTGCCGTCGCACTTGTGACAGGTCTTGACGGGAGAGACTTTGAACCGGGGGCTGAAACATGCACACCAAAGAAAATCTAGACAACGTTTGCATAGCAAAATGGCTGCGACCCATTGCGCATATGTCTTTATATACACTTTAATACTGCCTTTGTGTTAGAGTATGTAAGCTTTGAAAGTTTTTGGCGAAAAACCAAGAATTTCCTTGCGGCTTGCTGAGGATACTCCACCCCAACATGAGCAGAAGAAGAGTGAGGTGAAGCAGGAGCCATCTAGTGCCAGCAGGTATAGATGGCAGAACGCGATTGAGGATGAGAGAGCAAGAAGTGCCAAAACCCGCCTAAGATATTTGCTTGTCAACTATCTTTCTTTGACGCATGTGAGGGCTCAGGACCACTGGAGCTACAAATCCGAGGAGGTGACAGACGTGGACGGCTCGAGATATTGGACTTGCACACTTCATATGTTCAGTTTCCCAACCCCCAGCGGCTTAATTACTCATAGCTGGGGCTGGACTCAGTTGCAGGCTGAAGGCTATGCTGCGGAACAAGTCCTCGAAAACGGAGAGGTTGTCGACATACAAGACAATTTAGCGGATACTATGACTCAGATCAAGAAGAAATATAGTGAGCATCAAATTGGAAGGCGCCAGAATGAAAGCATGAGGAACTACTTGACAAGGGTACATAGTGAACAGCAATTCCAAGGCAAACGCATGGCTGTATTTGACGGCAACATTTGATCCAAGAATTCATGCTTGAAAATATCAAACGAATATACAACCATATTTGATATTTAGATAATTATTTATGATATAGATATGTCTTATTGATAATACGGTATTGCTGCTATATAATTTGATTTTGAATTATATAATTAATATGTTTTAAAAAAAATATATAAATATGATTTATTGATGATAATGAAAATTAAAATGAAATAAAAAAATAATTGAATGATATGAAATATGAATGAAAAAATAACAAAAAAATAGATAAAAATATATTTACAAAAAACATAAAATTTATATATAAATATATATCAATAAAAAAAGGAAATAGATATATGAAATTTAAAAACATATATTATTAAAAGATAATATAAATAAGAATTTTTATATAATTTCTTTCTTTAAAAAAAGATAATCACAATTTTATTTTTTAAGTAAAAATTATGATATTTAGAAAATAGTTTATTATAATAATATTTTAGAATATAAATATTTTATACCATAAAGTCGGTAACGACGAATTGCAAAAATTGTGTTTGGAATCTCCATCGGAGGCTTCCCTCAACCATTCCTCATAAAATTCCGGGATTTTTTGATGGAAATCTGGGCACCTACTGCATCTGTAACGAATCTGCAGCCAGAACATCTTCGTTTCCCTTTTGAGTTGTAGAAACGCGCAGTTGCAAAAGGTTCAAAAAATCCAGGATTTTTTGCAAGAACGGACTCTCACACGTTACGTTCTGATTTTTCTTTCAAAAAGTCCCGGAATTTGTTTACTTTTGCGATGAGAAATTCCAGGAATTTCTTTGGTTTTTGAAAAGCATCTTATTTTCAATTTCTTCAAAAATTCCAGGATTTTTCTTCTCCCTTCATAAATACATCTTCCCTTCATAAATACATCTTCCCCTTCATAAATACATCTTCCCTTTCATAAATACATCTTCCCCTTCCTAAATACATCTTCCCCTTCATAAATACATCTTCCACTTCATAAATACATCTTCCCCTTGATAAATACATCTTCCCTTTCATAAATACATCTTCCCCTTCATAAATACAGCTTCCCCTTCATAAA
>DF241733.1:0-16791 GCA_000507305.1 Breviolum minutum Mf 1.05b.01
ATTGCAAGGAACATGAGAGTTTGTTGAGTTCCAGTTGAGTGACAATGGATCTCAGTGCGTTGAGTATATTTGGGCTCCAAGTGCCTTGATCTCAGCGCAGCGGGTCAGGAAGATATTTCTGATCTTCGCCATGTTAAAGTTCGGTGCAGTTCTTGTGGGTTGCGCGTGGGCGCAGCAGCCAGGTGTCCACACCGAGGAGTATCACCCCGAGATGCCTCTATGGACTTGTGACAGTTCCGGTTGCTCCAAGCAGACGAAGTCTGTGGTTTTAGATGCAAACTGGCGCTGGCTCCACAATGGGCAATATACGAACTGCTACAAGGATGGCGAGTTTGACCAGACTTTGTGCCCTGATCCACTAACATGTGCTGAGAATTGTCACATGGAAGGAAATTCCAAGGATATGTACAAGTCAACCTATGGCATCAAAGAAACTGGGAACGGCATCAAGCTGAACTTTGTTACAACCAACGAGTATGGCTCCAACTACGGTTCCCGAGTTTACATGATGGATGGGCCTGACAAGTACGAGATGTTCAAGCTGAAAAACAGGGAGTTTACCTTGACTGTTGACATGTACTACATGCCCTGCGGCCTCAATGCTGCTGTTTACTTCGTGGAAATGGACGCTGATGGCGGTAAGGCCGCAGCGGCTGCGAAGGGAGGTGTCAATGCAGCTGGTGCCAAGTATGGCACAGGATACTGCGACGCCCAGTGCCCACATGACATGAAGTTCATGGAAGGCAAGGCGAATGTCATTGGATGGAATGCTAGCCACAATCCCCCAATTGGCACATATGGCGCCTGCTGCGCTGAAATGGACATTTGGGAAGCAAATTCTAGGNAGATATTAGACTCTTCAATATACTGTACTGTACCTCCAAAAGAAAACACCCCCCCCCCAGCTGCATTGAGAAGACACATTTCGAAGACACATGAACGAGGAAGAGTGGTCTGGAAAAGAAGAGTTGCATTAGACAAGAATGGTCCATGGCATTAAAGGAGGCGTAGAATTAAAAGAAGAGTGGTATGGAAAATAGTCGTACTTATATAAAAAAAGGCCAAAGGTGGTATTAAACGAAGAGTCGTTCGGAAAGAAGAGTAGAATAGAAGAAGAGTTGTTTGAATATGAATATGAAGATGCGTTTATAGAAAGATGCGTTTATAGAAAATGTTTTTTCAACAAACAGCGGTAACAAAGACGAGTACACTGGAAAGAGGAGTGGTATTAAAAGAAGAGTCGTAAAGAAGAGAGTCATTGAACGGAAAAAAAGCATAAAAACACGGTCAGTCACTTGTTGTCCTGGGTAACGGGCGTAATGGCAAACGTCACCGGCGTAGCCAGCGTAGCCGACGCAGCCAGCGTAACCAGCGTAACCGGCGTACCTGGGGCAAACGCGGCATGAACCAGCGTAACCAGCGTCAGCCCCCACCTGGACACGCTTCGCGCCCACACTGTCTTATGATGTATATAGTATATGACTATTTGAACTTACAAATATATTGTGTCTCCAACAGTCTCTTGACATCTCCTGACATGAGAGCTTGACAGATATTTAGTTCGAGCCCGCTGAAGTGCAGCGCAGCATTCCTTGCGTCACTTGCGATGGCAGAAGAATCGCAGCAGCTTCTCGAAGACGTGTCTTAGTATCTATCTACATCTACTAATTACGCTAATTATATGGATTCACTGCACTTGCATTTGGTTTGATGACAAAATTGACAATGTTTGGTAATAAAGTTAATGGTCACAAACGCACAGCCACCTGTGCAGTATGGTTCAGCGAAGGCCCTTCTTGTTGAAAGAATCGATGTTTATTCCGCGCGATGAGATAAACATATGGAACCCATGCTGGCGGCAGGTGTCCTCGTTTGACTGGGCCATCTTGAGCCACGTGGAGATCGTTTGGTTGGCAAATTTGTACCTCAGCACAGAGTGAATCAAAACAGGGACTTAGATTGGTTTTGCAAAAAAAACGGGAAGGAAACACAACTGGATTGTTTACGTCCATCTCTTTGATATGTGTTGAGACCTGCTTGTACATACGGTAAGTGGTCCAACCTTCCAAACTTCTATCATGGTTGGACCAAACACTGCTAGGCGCTTCCCGGATGAAACCGTTCTCTCAGTTAACGACTACTTGGAGCAGCATTGTCGCGCCCCCAGATGCTCTCTTGAGAACCAGATGCAATTTTTTTAAAATCAATTTTTGAGAGGATTGCCTTGGCAGCCAGAATTGGCATGGGAAAACCACATTGAGGCGCAAGTGAAGTGGATGCCATCGTGCCACTCCCAAGATGTTGTAGCCCTTTTTTTTGCCGAAAATTAAGCAATGGTATACGTCATTGGAGGATTGCAAGGAACATGAGAGTTTGTTGAGTTCCAGTTGAGTGACAATGGATCTCAGTGCGTTGAGTATATTTGGGCTCCAAGTGCCTTGATCTCAGCGCAGCGGGTCAGGAAGATATTTCTGATCTTCGCCATGTTAAAGTTCGGTGCAGTTCTTGTGGGTTGCGCGTGGGCGCAGCAGCCAGGTGTCCACACCGAGGAGTATCACCCCGAGATGCCTCTATGGACTTGTGACAGTTCCGGTTGCTCCAAGCAGACGAAGTCTGTGGTTTTAGATGCAAACTGGCGCTGGCTCCACAATGGGCAATATACGAACTGCTACAAGGATGGCGAGTTTGACCAGACTTTGTGCCCTGATCCACTAACATGTGCTGAGAATTGTCACATGGAAGGAAATTCCAAGGATATGTACAAGTCAACCTATGGCATCAAAGAAACTGGGAAGGGCATCAAGCTGAACTTTGTTACAACCAACGAGTATGGCTCCAACTACGGTTCCCGAGTTTACATGATGGATGGGCCTGACAAGTACGAGATGTTCAAGCTGAAAAACAGGGAGTTTACCTTGACTGTTGACATGTACTACATGCCCTGCGGCCTCAATGCTGCTGTTTACTTCGTGGAAATGGACGCTGATGGCGGTAAGGCCGCAGCGGCTGCGAAGGGAGGTGTCAATGCAGCTGGTGCCAAGTATGGCACAGGATACTGCGACGCCCAGTGCCCACATGACATGAAGTTCATGGAAGGCAAGGCGAATGTCATTGGATGGAATGCTAGCCACAATCCCCCAATTGGCACATATGGCGCCTGCTGCGCTGAAATGGACATTTGGGAAGCAAATTCTAGGGCAACAGCTTACACGCCACACCCCTGCTCTATCACTGGCACCTATATTTGTGAGGGCATTGAATGTGGAGACAATGCCAAGGACGAACGTTATGACGGTGTTTGCGACAAAGATGGCTGTGACTACAACTCATGGCGATTGGGTGACAAGAAGTTCTACGGCCGTGGAGGAGACTTCACAGTGAATAGCAGAGAAAAGATGTCGATCGTCACTCAGTTCATCACTGAAGGCAACACTGACGACGGAGACCTCATCGACATTCGCCGCTTTTACGTTCAGGATGGCAAGGTCATTCCCAACTCCAACATTTCCATTGCCGGAGTCACTGGCAATTCCGTCACAGACAAGGTTTGTGCTGACATGAAGTCAGCATTTGGAGACATAGATGACTTCACAAGGAAAGGAGCCTTGAAGGCGATGGGAGAAGCCTTAGATCGTGGCATGGTTCTGGTCATGTCCCTTTGGGATGATGCTGAAGCCAACATGCTTTGGCTCGACTCAGACTATCCCCTGAGCAAAGACCCATCGACTCCAGGTGTCAACCGCGGCCCATGCAATACCGACACTGGGAAGCCCTCGTACCTTCGAGAAAAATATCCTGAGGCACGCGTCAAGTACAGCAAAATCAAGGTTGGAACAATTGGTTCAACCTTCGGAAAGACATTAGATGATGATGAAGGTGATGATGGCAAATGGGGTGATGACCGTCGTCTTCGAGAAGAGGTTCTTATCTGAGTTCTTAGCTAAGCACAGGAACTTAGGTACAGGCGACCTGAGAAAGACTCAGACTAAGAATGCCTGCAGGTTGCCCAGGTCCCCAAAGTTGGTGCCTCTTTCGGGTACAGAAGACATTCCGTAATGAAACATTGCGGGCTGATGTGATGGCCATTTCAAGACCTCATAACGGTTATACACGGTCAAGTTTAGAAACATTCCATAGCATGTCAATGTCGTTGGGGTTTCTTTGATTCTTTGATCCTGATTCAACATATTGATGGAAATTTAAGATGATACAATGCTATTTATATAGTAATGTATGGTTTTTCGTATGATTCACATGGAATGTAATGCGAAGCACCGATTGTTTTCGAGACCCTTTGAGGCTTTGAGGTCAGTATTGGACCACCACCAAGCACCTTTGAATTCAATTGCATCAGGGACTGCGTTCTCTAGCTGCCCCGGCACCATACCACGGCAACAAACTGCGGTGGCGTGTGTGTTGGGCTCTGAAGCTTCGATTGGAAAATCTGCTGCCAAACTGTCAGTTCTTATAATCATTCAGTATTCTTTTTTATATATCAATTTATATCAAATCATAAATCATTCCATGATTTGTGTGTTTTGCAATGTCTAATTTTGCGCACTTCAGCGAACCAGTGCTTTGGCAAAGACTGCAAACATCATCTACTTTGGAGCTGAAGTTGAGAGATTCCGCACATTTGACCTGTGGTAGTTTGTGGCGCAGGCTGTGTTGAAACTTTTCAGTTGGCAGTCGACTCGAGGTTGCAACTCTGAGGGAGTGCCATTTCCAACGCCCCCATGAAATGTGGACAGAGCAGGCAGGGTGTAGTGGGAGAGAGTCACAATTAACATCAGAGATGGGGGACAGAGGAATTGACTGTTGGATTGTACGACGAGAGTCGGTATTCGGACAATGATACTCCTTGCTCATCCTTTCTCTATAAATTCCTTGCTCTTTGTGTGCGCGTCCCAGCTAGATCTTAAGTGTTTGTTGCAGGTATCCATGAGTTGGAACCCAGAAGGATGGCAAGTCTTCTGCTACTACTTGCCACGGCAGGAAAAAGGAGCCAAAATGCTATATGTACAAAGCCTGTCAGCCTGTGTCCTATCATGTTCTGATATTTTTGGAAGGCACAACATAGGGCATGAGTCCGGCATGAGGCATGGTCATGCATAGGGTGAAGTATACGTTGAACGCGTGTTTCTAAAACGATCCCGCGTCTTTGTGAAGAAGAGATCCTGCTACATCCCGCTACTCTTTTGGCTGAAGCTTCCAGTAAAACAAATTGCACCAGGATGGAAATGTACGAGTGATGCTACAAAGATGTTCCGCTTCCGTTGAAGTTTAGCCTTTCAGAATTTGATGTAAACAAGATGATTCAGCTTCTCAAGACAGTTTGCTGGCATCTGGCACTCTCAAGAATAGCATTGAACATCGACTGACTTCAAAGCGCTCCAACTCGCATTTTGGCATCTTGGTTGCAAACTGCCACCGCTGAAATTCTTACATCATGAATCATATATGAACAAATATCAGGAATCTCATGTCTCAAGCCAACTGTGAATGCAGCAAATCTCACAAACCACCATCAAGAGATCGGGCCTTTCGGATCATGCAGAAAGTGGTTGCAACAAATATGAGGATTCTGTGATCCCGTGATACCTCTGATATCTCCAATTGCCTCCACTTCACTTAGGTCGTCAAGATGGCATCAGTTGCTTTTGTCACTGCACATGCAGGCTCAGGACAGGAGCTGGCATGGCACATTGAGTGGCACATTGTGGCACAGTTGAAGCTTTTGCTTGATGTGTAGGCCTGCGACTGCGACTGCCTGCTGCCAATGATCCGAATACGGGTCTTCGCAGACAAAGAGATCCAAGGCCTTCATATCAAGCGGCTGTGAAGTACAGTTGCTTAGTATGGAACTTGTGTTTGGTGCTGCACCAGCAGTGGTGCCAAGGAGATGCTTGCACAACTGGGCACAGAAGATTGAGCGCCTGAAATATCAAACAACCGCTTGCATGCATCAATTTGCAGGCGGTCATCAATGCTTCAAAAGGTCTTAGCACCGACAATTGTAGCTGCGAGCCTTCGGAAACTGCAGGATAGCTCAGAAATGCTGAGAGGGGCAAGGAGACAGCATGGACGCCATCTTGGATTCTGGAGAAGACTTGATCGTCCACCATCCAAAGATGATGCAGTAAGCGATTTGGCATGTTCTGGCTTGTTGCAAAGGACAGGAAACTGCATTTTGTATAGAATGCATAAGCTGAATCATTAGGGCATGAGTGCAACATATGAAAATCATTGAAAATCTGTGAAAATATCATGACGAGACGGAATGGTATCAAGTGTCAATGTCTCATTCAATGTGTATGGTTTTCGTCTGCGAGGCAAAATCGCACCGTACGCAGGGCTACTGTATTCATCGATGGGGCATGCCCCTCAGAATTGAGCTCCTGCAAGTTGGGGATTCTTCTTGGATTCTTTGCAGGGAAGAAGCATCAGAATATTTCATTCTCGAAAAGCATCAAAATGGATGAGAATGGGACGAAATGAGTCTTGTCACCTTTTCTTTGTTGACACTTATAATTTCATAGAATTTTATAGACTAAAATGACAGTGTCTTTGGAACCTCTCAACTGAATCAGCCAGTGGTTCGCCATGGTCCTGCTGCCATCACACCACCTTTTCCGTTCTCAGGTTTCTTGAGAACGTGACACACCATACGCCATACACGGTCTGTTTTCAAATTGGCTCAACAGACACACAAAAACACAGGAAGCTGGGACTACCGGTCTTCAGGCTGGGTCTGTTTGGTGGTCGGGGAAGGTGGTTCAGTCACGTCCAGTCGATTGGCATGAGCCCTCTAAGTCCTTCTAAGTGTATCAATTTCGCTGGCGCACGTAGGGCTGAAGATCTTGAATAATTGTGAATGGATGATGGCATAGAAATTTAGTTGTTTCTTGTTTCCTTTTGTGTATGAACGTGCTTGAAAGGTACTTCTGAATTGTATCTTCTTTCTCAAATGGTCTATTGAAATCTTTCAACATGAGAGCTTCACAGATATTTGGTTCGAGCCTACTGAAGTGCAGCACAGCATTCTCTGTGTCACTTGCGATGGCAGAAGAATCGCAGCAGCTTCTCGAAGACCTCTCAGAGTCAGGTGAAGAAATCAACGTATCAAGGCCAAGTCACGCAGTACAATGCTGCTGTCGCATGTGTTGCAGTTTCTCTCATGCCCAAGGGGCAGGATACAAAGCAGGTTGTGGTGAATCTGCTTGCATTCAAAGCTATGCAATAGGTACAATAGGTGTCGACTCCTTCACTTTCAGAAAGCAATGACATAGGCACCCCGACATGTCACTCTTACGCACGGGCACTTGCGGGAATTAGCCAGATTCCTCAGCGGATATGGAGATCTGCTAAAATCTGAGACCAACAACACATTTGTTCAAAAGCCACCAGGACAAGTTTGGTTGAACTGCTTAAATATCCTTGAATGGAATGTGCATTGCGAGCATGCGACATATTTACAGAGACAATCACATACAACTTACAACCATAGATCGTGTGTATACTGACTGTATTCTCGTTGTGGTTACCAAGTTGGTACCTAGACTTGACGATGTGAAGGCCTGGCTCGCGTCGACTTTCAGCATTGCTCTCCATTGCATTGTTCGGCCTAGCAACTTTCGCATATTTGACACCCCATCAGAAATCCTTGCGTGGCAATGAGGCCCCAGCATGGTACCTGTTTGTTATGAAGAATCAGAAACGATGTGAATACGAGTGCATCAAATTAACTAGACAGTTGCCAACTTCAAGATTGGAATTTTGAAGTCGTTCCAATGAATTCCTACATACTACGACTATTTTTTCTTGTGCTTGACTGCAACAATCTGGAGCAGTGTTGTGCACCATAGACAAATCGTCCCAACACGAATAAATGGATTTTGATGAAATTGTTGGAAACGGAAATGATAATGTTGAGTGGACAGGATGTGGACAGGGATTATATAAGTGGCAAAGTTTTGTAAAGACACGTGAGAACCCAGATGCCAAAGCGCTTCCAAAAAACCTGAAACAATGGAAGGCCGGTGTGGTCCAAGAGTCTTTGTCGCTCTTTGAAGCAGTAGACGGCGGACTGCAACGTGCTTGTCGTGGGGCCACAACTACCGACAACTCGCCTACCAACTTTGTCGTGTCTTCAGCTGCTGATTTGGCCTCCTGTCAACTGTTGCTTGGACAAATTTTTTGACCCGGTCTTCGGTCCAACCAGATGTTTTGTCCAAAAATTGATTTCATGATTTTCCTAATTTTTTCCCCTATTTTTCTTGTTGAGTGAAATCCTTTGTGCCTGGACAGCCGGACAGCACTTGATGGCCTTGATGGCCTTGATGGCCTCCGGCCTGGGTTGTCCCGCAATCTCAGAGTCATGCGCTGTAAGACTTTTGGAACATTGATTGAAACTCTATGGAACTACTGTATATGGAATTCATTGGAATTCTGGAAGTTTGGATAGCTTTCCTGTTTTCGCACCTTTTTGACGTTTTTGTTTGACCAAGCATTCACAAGACATCTCCAACATCGAAAATGTGAGGCAGTGCCTTCAATTGGTTGGTTGTCAAGGAGTGGAGTTTCACGATGTGAATGGTCGTTGCGAATTGTGGACCCGTACAATCGAAGCATCCGCGTTCTTTGGGAATGCAGTGTGCTACAGGCCATACACCCTCAGTACAGACTCAATTCTTTGCTCCTTTCGCATTTCCCATTACAGAGATCTAAGATCTTTGAGACAACGCTAAGATGGGATGACAGAAGTGGATACTCGCGCGCTTAAGCATGAACACTCTTTCATCATCATGCCAACCCCACACTAGGAAACCCTCCTTGCTTTCCCAAAGCCAACATGACTGAGGGGAGACTTCATGTTTCACATTTTGCCTCAACCTGTTCAATCAACATAGCAATGTTCTTGAGTGATCTTGAGTGCTTGTACAATCTCTATAAAACCCTAATTCTTTTTCTTTTGCCGGAGCGGTGTGTAGGCGTGTCGGGATCCTTGAGCCTGTTGATGGGGGTGTGGATCGTGCGTGTCGTGGGAGCAGTGCAGGTGACAACAATCCGATTCTTGGCTTCCATAACATGGAATTTGTATACTGGATGGTGCTTTCATGTGCTTTCATGTGCTTTCATTGATTTTTGTAATAACTGATTCTGTACTGTACAGTTCTGTGACATGTTCTGACTAGGATTGTGGTGTGTAAGGTGACCATATGTGCGATGTTGTAATAGGAATGGTGAGGTATGCGATGCAGAGTAGGCTTCTCTTCTATTTCCACATTTGCAAGACAAGAGCTGAGGAGTTACTTTGAGATCGTAGACCTACAGGTTTTTGACGACTGCCAAAGAGAATGCTTGCGCAGAGCAGAATGCAGGCTCATTTCCAAAGAGTATAGGTCAACAAAACAGTAAACAAAAAATCATCGTTGGGGCCTGCAACCAACGCTGCAATGGTTTCATCATTTGTTGACTGCCCATTGCAGGCACAGATACTGTAGTGTTCATGAGGGACAGTTTCTTCCCTAGAAAGACCAAATGTCAATCAAGATCCTCATATCGTCCTGGCAGGGGTATCGAGTACTCGCTTGGAAGATGTGAGATTTGGACACGTCCTGAAGGGATCCAGGCCTCTATAAGCCTCTCTGGGTTCATGTGCTATCGCACAGTAAGCACTGAGACTACAGGGACAACAACATCATTCACCGCGACCTCGACCTTGACCACTGTGACTGTGACAACCACGGTCGTGACAAGCACAATCTCCGTAACCTCCACGGCGACCGTGGCGACCGCCCTTTCTCTGACCTCCCTGGTGACCTTCCGTGGCGTGGATGGTGGCGTAGATCGAGTGTGCCGCGGTGGAGATCCCAACGACAATAACCCAAGCCACTTCGAGGTTTTCAGTGATGTGGATTACTTGGAAGGATGCAAAGACTTGTGCAGAATCCGCTCAGACTGTGTAGGAATCGAAAGCATTGGAAGGAGGGGTGCTGCTCAACGTACTGGTGCTGAGAGATTGGTTTGATCTCCAAGAAAACATGGACATACGTGGACGTTGGATGTCTATAGAATTACATGCAATTGTTTCTTAAGCGTAATTGCTAAACTTATCTAAAGTAGACGGGTTGAGTCTTTGACTGAGAATGATTCATAATGACTGGAGCTTGGAACTACTCCACGATGCAACAAACCTTTCCAAACAATCTAGGGCTCTGCATTGGAGCTTTGGACACGCCCCCAGAAATGGCCTTGGCGAATCTTGGAAGTTTTTTCCAGGAGATGTGAAGTGTGGACACGGCCGGCTGGCATTGAAGCGACCAGAGATGTGGCGGGTTATTATTGCCTTGAGGCTCAGGGTCGGGTGGGGCTGATGGGCTGATGGGCTGATGATTTCAATTTCCGCTGCTACGCTTCAGTTTTTGACGTGCCATTGACATTATCTTGATGTATTTCTGCTTGCGACTTTGAATCCCAGACAATTTTCCAGGGGCCATGCTCGTGTCACAGCGGCATGAGCTTTCTCTCCCTCTTGGATGATGTTGGTAGAAAATATACACATGTACAGAGTATTACAGAGTACACTATTCTTTGCTGCATTGCATTGGTCTTGATTGCGAAACGAAGCTGCCCATCGATTCCATCTTGATACTCTTCCAAGGCTTTCCCCCATTGCAAAATGTGGCCTGAATGTTCAATCGTCTTGGGCAGGCCATGGAATTCAGCCCTGTAGGGTCAGGGAATCGTGCCTGCCGCGGCAGATCCGCTGGAGACAACAGTGCTGAGCGACTTGATTCAATGATTCAAGAAGTCTTTCATTAGCCTGACCAAGCATGCCGTTTTGCAACCATTGTATACCATTGTGCCATGTTACCCCACTGGGCTTTTCAGATGTTCAGTTCATGGTGCTTTCCCATCCTACTGTACAAAAGAATGCAAGCGATCCTTGCTGAGGACTTGAGGGAGAAAAAGACATCTCTTGAACTGGAACATAGAAACACAAAACAGTCTGAGCTTCTGAAAAGGTACTATGAGGTCTTCACAGAGCAGTCTTTGGAAGACTGTCAGCAACGGTGTGCAGCCTGGCTCCATTGGGTGTGTGAAACAGGATTGCTTTACAATTTGTTTGCAAGTCTCTTTATACAATCCACATTATCACCTGCCACATGCTCGGTGGGTGTTGAATCATGCCATCCTGGGTTCCATGCTGCTATGGCAAGACGCTGGGCAAGGCAGATGCTGGCATGCCTTTGCACTGCAAGCATCTGCAAGCAGCGAATCTATAAAGTTTATTAAAGCATTGTACCATTCTGTACTAGAGCATGCCAAAGTAAGAAGGAGCCAAAAAGCGACATAGCATGGATCACAAATGTATCTCGGGACTAAAGCGGCTAGAGATGGCTAAACACCAAAAACCAACCATGCGTGGGGCCATGGTTGGCTCAATTTGCATGTTTTGGGGCCACATGTGCATTGGGTGGATTCATTCCTTTTTCGGCTGAGGCAAATTCTTCTGTTTGCGAGGGCGTGGAATACTCTGGCACAAGATGTGAGGCCAGGCATCTGGATAGGATGATGAAGATAGAACTGAAGCATACTGAAGCTGCTGAGACACCAGACAAGATTCAATAGGATCCAAGGCTCAAGGCTCCGAGTGATGGCAGGTTTGGAATACACCTATCTTGGCGTCTGTGAGCCTCGAAGGATTTCAATGCTTCCAGTGACTTGTCGGAATACTAGTGACTGGGTAGGTAAGACTCAGGGGCTGAAAACATGTTGCAACTATTTGACAAACATTCTGAATGGATCTGAATGGCATACACCAGCTCAGTCAAGCTTCTATGATTGTTCAAGACGGCCTAGACCATGGGTGAGATGTAAAATCGCCATCCACAAGTCATTTCAGGATGTATTTGTTGGGAGCCAAGGTATGGAAGCCGACCACGTTTGCACTTCTTGTCCCAAGTGGAGCATCTCGGCCAACCAGTTGAGTGATTTTCAGTGATTGGATGTGGAAAAAAACGCCGACTTGTCAGCTGTTTGTAGTTGAATGAACAAATGTGATTGTGCTGATTATGTGTATAACTCAAATTATGATATAATATACATTTCGCAGTTCAACATCTCTCTCTATATATATATACTTTCCAAGAAATTTGGGTCAATTATAATTCTCAGGCAGTTCAAGATGTCTGCTGAAAAACCCAAAGAGTGCCAGGGAGATGAACAGGTTTGGCGTCAAATATCCATGCCTTGAGGCAAGCCAGCTGGAGCATCATTGGGGTTGATGCAGAATGCAGAGGAGGAACGTCTGAGGAGCGCCGTGTCATGCCTGTCCACCGAACTGTTTTGCAGTTCTATTGATTTTGTTGACTGTAAAATCTTACAATGCTAAGACTGCCCAAGATGTTTTTTTTTGCGGATTTATATAATTACTCTTTCTTTAATTTGCATCTGTTTGCAAAACTCATTTTTTTTCCTGTTCCGTTTCTGTGCAGCAAAACCAGGACGACTCGCCAAGCTACTACTCTTTGGTCACGGCCGACTCATTGCAGCGCTGCCAGGCGCCGAAAGAAAGATTTCAGCAGAAGCACGACTAAGCCTTCCTTTAAAACTTTAGAAGTTGACTATTAATATGTCCACCTCCTCGTTTATAATATCAATATATTATACCAAAACCAAACATGCTACTCGGACATAGATTCTCATCCAATCCCGTGATGCATAGCATTGGATGATGTTCCCTTGCAGAGGAGAGATGCTTGGAGCTGACCATTTGCATCGGCATTGAGTATAGCCCGGACCGTTGTGAACTATGGACACGCACAGCAGGCACTGGCAATGGTGCAGTATGTGTCCCATTTGGGGCGGTGGGGGGGAGGGACCAGGGCCAGATGCGCTGCACATGATTCCCCCTTGCCATATGGACGGACAGTCACAGTCACATTTTCTTTGTTGCCAACTATGGCAATTCAAAAGGTATGTACGTTTGGTACCAATTTGGTAATTAATGGTAATTGTATACTGCTGCCTGTTCCCTCAAAGTCTGGTACCACGATTTTTTTGGATCTGGTGGCAACGGTTTTAGCCCTTGGGTTTAATTGCAGGGTCTTGGGATCAAAGATTTGTGCAATCCGTTCAAGCATCAAGATGCATCAAGTATGAAGGGCTGCACCCTCCTCTGTGCCATTAGGCATTCAGGCGACGGCGTCGTTGGTCAGCTCAGTTTGCCTTCAGCGACCAAGCAGCTCGGCTGCCTTTGCTTTTCAGTCCTGGACAGCCATTGCTTCGGTAGCAACAGCACAGAGATGTGACATATAAGCTAGTACGGATGCAAATGCAGCCTGTTTTAATTCAATGCTCGTACAGTATACAGATAGAAAAGGCAACTTCCATCCCTCATGACCAGCTCCACACCTGGTCGTAAGGCTCTCCTCTCCCTGGCGAAATCCGAACCAAATATGTGGTTCACTACATGCCCTGGTTCATTGGGTTTCAAACTGGTGTTTACGATCATTGGTGCAAAGGCAATGCCCACTATCGGAGTTACTTGGGACCCTACGACCAGAGGGATCGTACAATTGTGCAGCAACAACTAGACCTTATGAAGAATGCCAGCATCGATGGCTTGTGGATTGACTATCAAAGGGCTTCCTGGAACGAGGTCATCGATATCATCATGGAAGAGACTTCCACCCGTGGCATGGGCGTCGCCATTGTCATGGACAGCGTGGCCAATCCCAATATTTTTGTGGAGGCTCAGGCAAAGATGATTGAGTGGACAAGCTGGCCACACTACTACCGTGTCCATGGGAATGCTGTCATTCCGCTCTTCCAAACTCCAGACATCAACTTTCAAGCTTTTCCGTTCGATGCATATTACATTGTCAGACGGGGAGGTTCAGTACCCTCCTGGGCGCATGGGCTACTTGGTCGCAGATTGAGCTTGTAAAAGATTTTGTGTGTCATGTTATGTCATGGTGTCGGATAGCTGAACTTTCCTTTGATCAGGATACAATGCATTTCATTCATTTCACTCCATCGAATCAAACAAGTCTGTAGGGTTTCAACCAAACAAGGTTTGCAGGGATTGGAGGGAAGTCCAGACCCATCATTCCCTGTTGGTAGTAAAACACACAGCGAGAGGTAATCTGTGTAGTCTCAAAGGTTCTATGGCATTTAGCAGCTGATTTGCCTTGCTTATGTATTCAAGTGCAGTTATAATAACAATTGCCTTGTACACCTTTCGTGTTGCCTTTGGATTTTTGGTGCCGCCTCAACCTCCTGCAACTTACCAAACTTGACAATATAGCATAACTATCCATATGTTTTATGTCATGAATCGATTCAGCTCAGCTCTTGGGAGCAATGCTCTTGTGTACAGGGAACAGTTTTTTGGGGGTATTTTTTTGTGAGCCACGCTTTGGGGCGCGCTTAGTTTGCCTTAGTTTGCCTTTATCGAGATCCACAAGTGAGGACATATCCGTGGGTCACACCATCTCTGGACTCACTTGACCTCTACTACCAGGAGGACCACACTCTCTCTTCCTTTGCAGTGGGAGCAGCATTTCGAGGATTCCGTGACTGCTACAAGGAGACGGGTCTAAAACTCTAAAACTTGTCAAATTGAGAAAATGGAACCAATTGCCCAGCAAATGAGGTATGGACAGCTGATAGGATATCCGTGGCATCGCAATATGTTTAGCCCCCATTTGGCTTCATCTTGTCAGAGTTTATCTCTATCCGACGGTCCAGATTCCAGATGATGGTTCGGAGTCAGTTTCAATCATGTCACATGTCCGTAATGTGTTTGTCCTAAATACAATTTACACATAGTTGTCCAAGGTACAGAATGACATGACACTCTGTTGGACGGACAAATGAGTGGACCATCCAGACCCATGGCCCCAAGAGTGGAGAGCAGACCAGTGTCAGGATCGCACATTGATCTCTCCATTTCTTCAGATGTTGGAGCCAACCCTGAAACTTGCAAGCAAGTTTCAGCCAGAGTTCGTACAGGCGGGGGAGACGGACTAAGTGTTCAAGAGATAGTGCCAAAGCTCTGACAGATGATTCGACGGCCTGGTTTGGCGTGACGCTGTCATTTCCGATATAAACTCAACTGACTTTTTGTCACATAGTCGCTGACACATCAGGCAGCGGTGCTGCAGAACCGTTTGCCTCGGTTGCTATTGCTATTGTGTTGCTGTTGGTGTTGAGGAGCAACAACGCGACGGCAAGAAGAAGAAGAAGAAGAAGAACAACCACCAACAACAACAAAAACATGAAAAACAAAAAACAACAACAAATACTGTAACATACTGTAACAACAACAAAAAGCAACAACAAACACACCAACAACAAACAGCAAAGAGCAAACAACAAACAACAAACAACAAGCAACAACAACAACAACAACAACAGCAACAACAATAACAACAACAGCAACAGCAACAGCAACAACAACAACAACAACAACAACAGCAACAACGACAACAACAACAACAACAATGACAACAACGACAACAGCGACAACAGCGACAACAGCGACAACAACGACAACAACGACAACAACGACAACAACGACAACAACGACAACAACGACAACAACGACAACAACCACAACAACCACAACGACAACAACAACAACAACAACAACAACCTACAAATGGGAGCAGGTGCGAAAACGAATGACGCCAAAAACGAAACCGCAAAAGGATGTCACATGTCCCTTTCAAAACCCTGAAAAAAGAAAGCCAGGACGGCAATGCTGCTAGGCCAAAAAGTTGAGGCGGTTCGCGTGGCAAAAGCAATGAAGCCGAAAATGGCAACTGCAGGTCATGGCTTTGCAGTGCGCATCCAGTCCTTCCCCTTGAGGGTAGCAGAGGGGTCGGTGGATTTCAAAATAGAAACATGGTTAATAAACAATAGTCGGTATCCCGCTTGCTGCTGTATAGTATAGTACAGTGTCATTTCATCTCTGCCTTTTGTACCCGATGCTTTTGAATGATTGCTTCTCAATCCTTTTCATGCATTGTTTTTGCGGAAAGGTGATCACGTGGAATGACTATTCAGAAGGCACCATGATCGAGCCAAGCTGGGTACGCACTCGTGACACTTGTTTGAGCCTCTGTGCAGAGGAAGTCGAGACATGCTTGACCAGCTCTGCTTGCGACTCCGGGTTCGATCCGTTGGACTGTACGAAGCCTTACGGCCAATTTGAGGGACCAGTGGATCCAGCGTGACTTGGAAGCATTGTGCCAAATTGGGCCCCATTGTTTTTTATATCTTTTTATGTTTGGTGGCTCGACACTCCACATGCGCAACTGCACTTTATATTTCTATCTTTACCGAGATGAAATTTAGTATTGCCGGTAGGCAGGTTTGTAGGAACATGCAAATTGACATACATGTAGTATGTTTGCCCTGCGAAACGAGATTAAAATGAGGTGACAACGACCCCTAAAACCAGATAGGTCCTGATATCTGTCATCTTTGTGAATTATCTCCGCATTATTTTCATGTTATTTCAAAACCATTCCAAAAATAATTTTCAAAGCAAAGGTGAAACCAACGCTTTGTTTGCATATGTTCATGGACATATCCCTGTTTACACCTTAATTCCACCATATTATTTCATTGTGTGCGCGCTGGTGCACGCACTTTTCCGCCCGCAGACGAAGACACATTTCGAAGACACATTACTGTCAGGGCGGGTACGTGAACGAAGACGCGAAGACACATTTCGAAGACACATTAAACGAAGACGAATTCCCCCCGAACGACGAA
>DF241733.1:17016-55144 GCA_000507305.1 Breviolum minutum Mf 1.05b.01
GGCGTCACCAAACAATGTGGCGCCAAACAATGTGGCGCCACATGTCTTCGAAATGTGTCTTCATAATGTGTCTTCAGCGTCAGGTGGAAAAGTGCGTGCTCTTTTGCCAACACCGTGTTATTTGGTTATTTTAAATACAATTATATATCATTTCCATGCTATTTTCATAGCAATGGTGAAATCAACACTTTGCCTGCATAGGTCCAAGGAAATATCGTTATTTCCACCTTGAGCCCACCTTATGCACATGTGATTTTCAGGTTTATTTTCATGCTATTTTCAAAGCAGTGTTAATGAGAAATGTAAGTTTCACCCTTGCCGTGCAAAAAAACTTGGAAATAACTTTCAACAATCTTCGGAAAATAAGATGGACATAAGGACCATAAGGATATTGATTGTTCATTCAAATATGCAGGAAAATGTTGGCTTCAAAATATTCTGAACATGTTTGCAACTGAACAGGCCATGAGCTAAGCGAGGTGTGCAATGTAGATTCGGAACAAGTGACCATCGGAAATGAAGTGCACCACACCCACTGAAAATATAATCTATTGGCCTTGAGAAAACAACCCTGAATTCAGGGAAATATGGGAAATATTTCAGCACTTCAGCACATATTGCAATTTAGGGTTTTCTTATTTGGGTTGCTTTTAACGTTATTCCATTGTTGTCTTAATCAAGGTTATTTTGAAGTTTTCCTGGGGTTATTTCTGGGTTATACTCTTACCATAGGGTTATTTCACACATATTTCCAAAGGGGGGGAGGTGGCCTTCAGGGGCTCAAGGAATCCTCACTTTCTATCACGATTGGGTGGTGGTTGTTGGACTTTTGAAAAACCATGGATCTCAAAACTGCCCTTTTCAGCTTTCAATCTGACTCATTTTTGGCAACCATCTTCAAACATGCTTATTCGTATCCCTTAAAGGTCAGCCTTAAAATCTCTCAGACTTGTTTTGCCGGGCAATTTCTCTTCGGATGGGGATGCGTTTTTGAGAGACAAGATTGAAACGCGGTACGGGGTCTTCCGCTCATTTGCCTTCCTTAATTTCACAGTTTAGAAAAATCTTCGATCACTGGTTTTGAACTGATGAATCTGAATGAGACTAGAATTTCTTTTTTTTTGCCATGCGTGAAGGTGCTGCTTTTCACCCTTTCCGCTGTTTTCACTGACACTTTCTTTTGAATTTGTGTCTATGTTCGCAATGTAGGATTTCAATCATCTTGTTGCAGGTGCAATAGCACAGCGACTGCGAGTGCCGACGAGGACTTGAAAAAGTTGACCCAGCATATTCAGGCTGAAGCAACCGGAAGCTTAAACCTTCAATACCACGCCGGGATGTTTAAGCAGACCGTGGAGGAGACTTACAATTGGTATTCGAGGACTGTCGTAAAAAGCGAAGTTGTTCTCCATATTTTGAACTCGACCTGGTACCATAGAGACCCGTAGTAGAGCACAACTAGCATAGTCTTCCTTCCTTCCATCCCTGCTTTTGATTGATTGTCTTGGCACATCTATTTTTGTTGAACAAGTCTGATTTCTTGCCCAACTTGGGTGAACCCCAAGACACTGCCGTCAGGACTACAGAGTATCATGCACCCCAAACTCCAGAACGCAAGCCTGAACATATCGATGAGATCATGGTGAAAAAAATGAAAAAGTGATTGGAAGGAACTTCGGCATGGTAGTGTTCTCCTTGCTCAGTTGGCTTACGGACCTCTCAAATGACTTTACCCGGTACCCGTCGAAATGATGTTTCCCTACGCTGGAAGAACCGGCACCACGGTGTGAGCCTATGTATAGCAGAGCTCACTGACTGGTAGATCAGGCTTTTTTGTGTTGAACCAATCAACACAACCTGGCTGCAGCAATTCGGCTTGCTTATGCTTGAGGCAGCAGTTGATTGTACTCGTGAGATGTCTTTAGGTGCATCTCTATGCCAAAGATTGATTTCTTGTCATCATTTCAATGTACACAATGATAGTAAGATGTGCTTTTGCCTCTGCATGCAGCATCAGTAGGTACATACATTTTGGGAAATCATGAATTCTCACTTTACGGACTTCCACTAGAGTCACTAGAGTCACTAGAGTCTGCACCCGTCAGATTCTGGTGAGCCGGAGGCCCCTGCTTTGGAGTTTGAAGGAAGTTCACTTCAGATCTCGGAAGCTGCCTTGATCAGTGATTCATCAGGAAACTGAAGAAACCAGAAACAAAGGTTTGGGGACCCGCTTCCAGCTGGTGAGACAGCACAGTCACTCATTTTATATAGAGCTCCCTTTCATCAAGCATCATAAGCATCATTAGATAAAGGGTAGTAATGAATTTTCAGTGTTGACTACCTGAATCTCTCTGACAGGTTCGAGAGCGCTTGGAAAAGCATCCAGAGATTGAAATCCTTAGCCTGGATTCTGATAAGCGCAAGGCACTCAACGGGTAGAAAAGGTACAAAGGGCCATGCGACCACAGAAGCTGATGTCGCACATATCCGCAGATGTGCTGCATTTGACTAGACCTCGATTTGTGACAGTCCATCAGCTGGCTGATGATTCTTGTACTCGCGCTCTTTGAGACAACGGCAATGTCAGAGAGAATGATCACCCTGGCCGTAAGAGAATCTCCTATCGAATCACCTTTACGACCAGAGTCATCATTCTTTTTGGTGTTGCAGTTGTCTTACAGAGCTCAATGATGCATGCATGATGACACTATATCGCGCATAGTATCGCGCATATGATGCGGTTTTTTGCTGCGCCGACGCGGTTGCCTGCCCGGATAGCCTGCGGTTTTTACCAAACATGCACACATTGACATGTTCTTCTGCACAGGATGAGGATGCTCGACGGGAAGCACTGCAGACTGCAGACGCAGCTGTTCCTTTACTGCAGAACACTTCACTATAATATGAACTTCACTTGTGCTTTTGGCTTGTGCAGTCATTACGCAGGTGACATGGTTGACCTTATCGAAGAAAGCACTGCATCTCTTTGAGTGAACAGACCAAGATTCTGGCATCCTTTTCCGCAGATGTCCCAAGGTTTTGTGCCTCCCAGACGATGCCGCCATTGCAGCTGTTGCTCTCGCGGAAGGCAGATTGACAAAAAGCAGCACTCCGAAAACATGTTGGATTGGCGGATGTGGTTCCAATGACTCCAATTCCACCCAAATCCATCCCGGTCTTTTGTTGGCCTGGGATAGAGACAGAGCTGAACCGGCGAACCTTGTCAACCCAGGTTCTGACACTGTCATTGTGGATGCTAGTACGGCTCATCGCGTGGCTGATGGCACGCAGGGAGTTGCAAAGAACTTTTTTAATATTCTTCTTTGAGGGGGACTGCTGCCGTGGAGCATGAGAGATCTTCTGGAAAGTGTTTGGTTGTGCAGGGTGCACTCATTTTCAATAACTTCTGACACCACTGACACATTTTGACATATTTTGACCATTCGAACTTTTAGAAATCTTGGCCCTTGGCATTCCAGAACCTTACAGCATTCTCAAAGTCTCACTTGCCAAACACATCAGATATACAATGCTTAGCGGCTTATAGCAGCTTAGCCTTTGAATCCATCCGACCCGTTTGGAGCAGTTTTGGTGACCTTGTGGTGCAGGCTGGGAATATGGCTTCCCTGAAATGAGCAGCACGCAGGCAGATACCAAGTTTCCATGCATCTACGGTCCCTCATCAATCCAACACAGCCAACCCTTGGGATGACAGGCTGAGGCCATCGCCAAGTCAACGCGCATTGCAAACCCAGGTTGCTATCCAACAGGCCATTTTATGCTAGATAGATCCAAATAGCATTCTATGTCGCGGTGAGTCATACCTTTTGCTTTTTAGTGGGTGCCAGTGCTAGTGGACGCAAAGCATTATACAAACGCTGGGGTATAGAAGTCTAGAGTCTATATAGTAGACCGGAGTGACATGAAGAATGTGCAAAGGGACAGTAAGAGAAATGATGTGGCACAGGTGGTACGTCACGATGGAATAACTGGTTCTTTAGTACCTTAGTATAACATAGTATAACTGTCCCGGAATGTTACTGTAGAAGTCGAAGTTTAGGATTGTGCAACGAATACCTCGGTGATTAGAAATGTACAAGCCACCATCGATCCAGACTCTTCAACTTTCTTGAACATCTTATCTTGCCCCACTTGAACGTTATGCCTCCATTCTTGAAAGCATTCCTTTGCAGTTCTTGGGCCAATAAAATAATATCAGTAAATGACTCAATTCCATAATATGCATTCGGCGTGGTGCAAATCCCGTGGATACGAACGCATGGACAGTGAGATGGTTTTAATGTTTTGACGCGTTCACCAAGTACAGAAAACCAGTTGGTCATGACGGTGGCATGCGTGAGTTCGTCTCTGTTGTCCCGTTGAATCTGCTCAAGCTGTTAACATGAGTGCATGGAAATGAAAAAGGCTCATACGATGATTCATGTTAAGACTAAAAGGTGAAACATGACAAACATATCCTAATCAATGTGTTATGCTTCGCCAACGAGATGTTCATCCACCCAAACTGACAGAAGCTGACAGAAAGGCCAGTGAGAGACCAGAGACGTGTGACAGCTGGTGCAATTGTCAGATGCATGCACAAATCAAGTTGAAAGATGATTCAAAGCCCCGGCGGATGAAAACTTCTCAGATCCAAGGGATCCCAAAGCGAAAGTGGTCCATAGAGGGTTTGTCTCCCATCAGAAGTGCCGGTAGACCTGTCAAGCATCGCCTGTGTTGACAGAGACACAAAGACATAGAGCTTACTGACTTGCATCAGCGCTTCCTTAATTCCCTGATGGCGGCAGATCGCACTGCAGATTGCAAAGGCAAAGGTAAAACTTCCAAGGCGCCACCACCGCCCAAGGCGAAAGGAGACTCTGCATGCAAGTTTGCGTACTCAAGGGATCCCGTGCAAAGGATGATGCCGAGTAAGCAATGACAACCTCAGTGTTCGAGCCAAAACATTGCCATCAATGCTTCTTTGAGCTGCAATATCAATCCATTGAATGAAAACATTCAGTAATATTGTAATAATTGTAATATCCTTTTCAGTCATATCCATGCATACCGTTGGCAATAGATTTCAAGCATGGTCTTCAATCAAACATAGAGCTTTGAATCTGTTTTGGATATGCGTTGGCTGTATTCGAGTGCAGCCGGGTCAGAATGCAAGGAGCGCAGAAAGGCTACAAAGGCTTGGACCACAAATCCGGCGAGAATTGCAAACAGCCAGCCCCTCTGCAAGATGTGCCTTGTCAGAATGTCCTGTTCACGAGAGTAGTAGTAGTAGTAGTAGTAATTTGATCGCTGTGCCCTTTCACATGCTTTGTGACCTTTTGTGCTCTTCCTCGCTCGCCGATGCAGACTCATGCAATGCCTAGGTTCCTCGCTTGCCCAAGCCGCAGCCAGAGGAGGCCTGCAAAGATTCCCGCAAGGAAGGAGGAATCAATTCGCTTCCGTGCACATGAAAACGCTTGTGCAGTCTTTATAGTCTTTGCAGGTGCCAGGAGGCTTCCTTGTGCACCGTTCGAATTGACATATTAGGACTGTAGCAATCAATAAGCAACAACAGCAAAGGATTCTTGTATGTGTTCGCCTCCTTGATGGAGCACTAGTCACTGTAGGTCCTACAGCAGGTGAGTTGGTAATTCACTCAATGCGAACCGGGAACCAGCTCAACCTACAAGACATACTACGTTGCTACATATATATATATATATATATGTATACATAATATGCTTTTTACTTTCCAACATCCACTTCACAGGAATAGCCCCCCAGACATGGTCAACAAATCATCACACCCTAAACCCTAAAAACCAAACAAATCTTCGGAGTGTGAGATCTTTGCCAATGGCAGGATTTTGAAAGGAAACTATAAGAACTCGGAATTTCTTAGAGATCACGGGTACCAAAGAAAGATCGTCTACTGAAAATTCTTGCGACAAAATTCCCCGGACGTAGTCAGGCACAAGGGTTCTTTCTCTCTTAGAAGTAAAACATGGGCGTGCTGGTGGGCGTACCGGTCAGGGATAGGCGCTGGTCGTGTTTCTTTTTGTCTCTCTTCATGTGCTTCTTTTTGGGCGTGCATCGTGTTTGCTCTTGTTTCTTGTATCTCTGATTCTAAATCAGTTGCAGCACTGCGTTTTTGGCATTGCTTGTAGAGTTGGAATTTACACCTTGAGGCATCCTCATCCGCGAGCAGACATTTGTGCAGTTGGATGGTGAAACACCAGAGACATCCAGAAAGACAGTATGAATTTGGTGACCCTCTCTTTTGCTCATATTAATTTCTCTATAGTTACTCTATACTGTTTGGGGCCTATGCCGCTGCCAATACAATTTGCCTTCTTCAAGGTGGAAATCAACAAATAAGAGGAATTCGTATCAACCCTGTCTAAGCCCCTGTCCAATTGGGCGACCGATAAATTTACTGTGAGAACTAGGTGTCTACATGCAACAACATGCCTGATCACAGCAAAGAGTGATGAAGTGACAATTGACATGACAGGACATATTGGTTAAGTTACAGTATGTACTGTAGTTAAGTTCCAGTATGTACAGTAGATGTTCATGAAATTAACACCTCCAATGAAGCTATCAGATCATCTAGAGACTGTACTTCAACGATACTCCATGGAGCATCAGCTTGGCCAGGGTCGTTCAGTCATGGTCAACCAAATCCCATCAATTACCTTCACAAACCCTCACATCTTTCAGGGCCATTCCCAGTTCCTTGAATGCAAGTGTGCATGCTACACGCCTTTCTTTGTGTAGCCAGGCCTTGAAGTTCTTGGCAGCACTTCAAGCTTCAGATGGTACTTGGGAGCCATCAGAAGAACTGGCGAATGGGCGACTTGACTTAGCACTGTAGAACTTACTGTAGATGCTTGAACATGATTGATGTTTGCTTTTTTTAAAACATGTTTGAATGTCCTTTCTTGTTTCATCAAAGTTCCTAAAGTACTAAGAACAACTCAATAGCCATCGAAGAAATTTGATACAGCCAGTGCGGTCTCCCGTGATGCCTCAGGATGGGTTTGCACGTTTCAGCTTTGGATATCCCACGGAAGCCAACCCAAGACGTACCGTCTTGGAACATGCTAGTGAGTACAACACTGGCATGCCAGGCAACTTGGCAACCCGATCTCGTGTGTTTTCCGTAATTATCTTGTTTTTGTGGGCTGTCCCGCTATCGTTCTGTTTGGACCTTTGTCCTTGAAGGGCTGTAGAGTTTACATTGTTTTACACAACATCAAGCAAGATCTTAAGAAATTGAGAGATTGTGAGGCTTTGCAACGCTGCATCTCCATCATCGGTTCCTGGAATCCAGATGCTGCAGCTGGAAGAAGCTCAGCATTGGAAGCATCTCGCCAAATATTTGTTGATTTTGAAGAAATGCAGAGCGAATTGGAATAGATACCACTACTGCCGCAGCGTGACCAGATCAGTGAAGATAATCGTACTTTGAAAATGGCAGGGTTGAGCCACGATATCCCAAGCTGCCACGTTGCAGATCGTTAAGGATTAGCATAAGATTAGCTACACAGAATTACCGGGTCAGACAGACGTCATCGATCATCCATGCGCCGAGCTGTGTAGAATTGACGTGAGACAAACTTGTACATGTTGAATGCTATGGTGCGCAAAAAATGACTCTTTTGGGCAAGGCAGAGCAGGCAGTCTCATTTGAAAGAAATTCCAAAGATGTGCAAAGACCGATTTATCTCGGGCTGAATCAGATATAACGACTCAAAAGAAGAAAGAATTGGAATATTTGAGATTAGACAGGCTATTCTATGAATATGATCTCGGGCAGAATAGTGCAGTGTAGGACAGTATATGATATGAGAATACAATATACTGCAATAGTACAGTAAATGATATATGAGATATGATACATCATATAGTATAGTAGATAGTGGATGATCTGTGATATTTGTGCCATAGTGTATGCTAAAGGATTCAGGATAATAGCTCAATATATGATATCATGGAGTGTGAACACAGCCAGTTAGGAGAACAATCCACAGAGCTATGGTTTGTGTACATATCCAATCAAAAATGTGAGGTAGCTGCAGAGCACTCTGTCCTCGGCAGCAAAGTTCTGGATGCAGCAGGAGAATGGCTTGACGTGGCATGGGACAAGGTGTGCAGTTGTACCAACTCGTGAGAGCTTGGTTGTGATCACGCTGAAGCATTGCAATCCCTTCTGCAGTAGATTCATGACAGGAACAAGGTAGCTAAACATAGGCCAAGTTACCTAAATCCAGAGGCGTGGTAGGATGGGTTCAGTATGTTGCAAGCCTTCGCAACAGTACCAAACGCCTACCGAATATGATTACTGCAAGTAAAGACTGATTTTGTCGTGGCACATACAAACAGAAACGCATTGCTGATGCACGTGTGCTTGTGACCAGGTGTATGTATAACGTGCAATGCTATCTGGGCTGTTTGACATCGTGTTGAGAATAATTACACTAGACTATTATACAATCAGAGAAAGCATATTTGATTTGCTGCGGAACGATTTCATCGCAAGACACAAACGTATGTCTCTAGTCTGCACAATAGATCAGAATATCAATCTGGTGGGTTTTTTTAGTTTATGACCTCATCGACCTCTTTCTTTCCAGTGTCATGACAACCAAGCTATGCCATGTTGAACTTCTCTTTCTCTACGCTTGAGTCGGGTGCAAAGCTTCAAGATGCATCAAGTCAAGTCCAGAGGTCGCTCAGTGAAGATGTTTCAGAGATCTTAAATCCTGTTCTATACTGACTGTTCTGTAACTCGTTTCTGACATTGTTCTGTAAGAGAGTTGCCAGGCAAGCCAGCGATGCAGAATACGACAGCGTCATGAGCTGGATCTAAAGGTGAAAACGCTTCTCGAGGAGCTTTTTCCTTTGCCAAGCTGGAAGGACAGAAGAGAGGGATCTGTTGACCGTGACATTGTTTTGTTTTTTGATTTATGAGTTCATCTAGATGGTTGTTCCCCTTCTTTGCTATTTAAGGGCATTAAAAAACCAAAAAAATCTACCTCTAGAGGTTGCAGTGGACGAAAGCCAGGGGAAGCTTCAAATGTTTTCAAAGCTCTTGTTTGAAATATCTTGAGACTTTGCAGGCGCAGCTCAAAGCAAAAATGGCAATTCACAAGACTTGCCACTCGGCGGGGGTGCATGGCTTGCGCTAAGCAATTCCAGAGGGCAGCTTTATATAAAATGGTTTGGACTTTAAACGCCGTTCATGTTTCGCTATAGCATTTGATTTCAGGATCCCAAGATCCCAACTTGCACCGTGCCTAGGTGAGCTTTGTGGCAGTGAATACACAGCTGCTGACACTTGGATGTGAATTGCATGATGTTTGGCTCATGTCCACGGCCTTCATGCAAGTTTCATGTATGCCTCTCTTAGGTAGCCAAGTGCGTGAGATGCTTTCCACCTGAACGACCTTGCATTGATGTACCTGGGTTGGACAATGACATTGTTGGTTTCAAACGCATAGATTAGTTTTGGGAAGCACATTGCAGATTTAAAAAAGAATCACCGGAGGGAAACAGTATCAAATTGTATCCTCAAAAATCCAAAATGCTTGAGGCGAATTATTGGCCACCTTTGCGTTTCACTCAGGTTTTTGTTGTGTTTTATTTGCTGCACCCCACCGCCTCTTCCATGTATAACGTAGCACCTGCTGATAGTCTGATAATTGTGTTACTGTGCAGAAGTCAGTCCAGAAGTCATCAAAGTTTGCTTGACTCCACACACGAAGGTTTTCATCACCGTTTCCCTATCAACCTGCTCCATACAGACAAGAATACGATAGAATACCCATCATGCATGAATGTATGCGAAGAATTCCGAATACAGTAGATAAGGATCGATAAGGTAATAAGTACTGTATATTTTCTTGTCTTAAAGTTTGTAGATACGTTGTCTTGATATTTCCCCCTGCCACTTATCCCATGTATATGCGTGTAGACTTCGTGGAAGTGTTTTAAACCATGTTCTTAATTTTTCTTGGGCAGGGTCTAGGTTTACAGTCAAAAAGTACTTTGCCGAACTGGCACATTGATTGGCTCCGGAAGGGCTCTTGCATCCACTAAGGGGGACCTTGACAATCAAGAGTGGAGATGTTTGCCTGCTGCACCTCTCCATGTGGATTGGAAACAGTGTGAAGGCAAGTTGATTGAAATGTAGATTCTGCAACCATACATTTTGAAGCATCCACCATTGCCAATGCTATCACAATACTGTACCCATCTAAGGTGCACTTTGTGTCGTTCTTGTGTGTGTGTGAATTCGTGATGCACTTTTGGTTTGGACTTTCCCGAACTACTAATGGCTTTCCGGTTGCAGGAGCGCTGCACGTGGAGGGTGGATCTGGTGGTGTGACTTTGCTACGTGTCGGAGGAGGTGTGCTGGTCTTAAAGAAGCAGCCACTTGGGCGCAAAACCACAGTCACAGATGCACAACATTTCCACCATGAATGAAGATGTGTAGAAGATAAACCACAAGTGCTGATAGCAGGTGGCAGAAGACACTGCACAAATGGACTGGCATAGACTAGTCATTTGTTTGGGCATGTTGACAAGGGTCCTTGTGGCGGTAGTGCGTTGGGTGATTTGGGTTTGTAAATTTGTAAACCGTTTCAACAAGTTGGAAAAGAATGTGAAGTTGAATATGCGTTCCGTTGTTACGTGCATTTATGCTGCATCCGCCGGTGCTTAATCCCATTCCAGTTGCTGCAATTCGCCATACGAACCTCCTGCTGATTTGTTTCGATAAGTTGTCGCTTCTGTGATGAGGAGGATGACTGCAGCAGCGGAGTACTTGGCCATCCAGGCACGCGGGTCCGCAAGTCTGAGGATCAAGAAGTTTTGTAACACAAACAGTGCCACATGTCACAGGTGTGCTACGTTTGAGGACAACAAATGGACGTGGACAACATACGCAACGCACCTTTCATCTAGCAGAGCCATTTGTGCAGAATAGTTGGACTTGGACAATGGATGACGTGCCTATCTCATTTCGGCCATCAGGTTGCGAAGGTAATCGGGATTCGAGTTGCAGACATGCGAGCCTGAGCTGAATCTAGACCATGCAGATCTTCAGTACGTGAACATGTCCGTCGATGTGAGTGCCAGCTGTCAACAGGATTTTAGGAAGAGGTGAAATGAGGTGAGATTCGATCAATGCGTAGCGGGCATTGTCAAGCCCTGGCATGGACTTCTCGAAGTGATTTTTAGTCAGCTTCCTGAGGATTGATCTCCTGGGCAGAAGCGGAGTTCCAAGAGATCAATGTACCCTCCTTACGGCACAAAGGGCTTTGACATAATGATGGTACCACCTTGCAAAGTTACTCTCTCTCTCTCTCTCATTTGTCATTCTCTATATTAATATATGATTCGGGTGAATAGTGAATACGCAGTTTCTTGCCAGATGAGCATTGATTAGTTTTCTTCGTGTGCTATGATGTAGCTCATTTATGCACATTGGATTCGCGCAGCGCGTTTGAGCCACAAGAAAGCAAATGTGCATCATATAAGCACAATATCAATCAATGTAAAGAAATCACAAAAAACATATATACACGCGTATCCCGTATCAAGCAAAAAACAGACTGTAACTTATTTGAAGAAGATCATGAAAATATCTCAGTCATACACAGTCTTAATTTTTTTGGGCCTTCAAAAACGTTAGTCTTTAATGCCAACCTTAAATGCATGAGCTGCACTTTCTCGATTTTTGGTCGTACATGGCATCCATGGCTTCATTGATGCCATGCCGCAAGTTCGCGTCCTCAATGTCGCAGAGAAGCCCTCCGTGGCACGGGAGATCACCCGCCATTTGGGAGGACAAAACGTGTCCAGAAGATATTGCCATGGAGTCAACGTCTCAGAGTTCCTTGGAGTTGGAATATTTGGAAAATGCGTTTCAGACACTATTAGAATACTTTGGATCAGATGGTTTCAACATGATTGACTGTGATTCAATAGTTGGATTCAGCAAATCAATTGACTACAATGAAGGAACTGTTTTCACTAAGTTTGGTCAATAAATTTATATAAATTTCATTCTTTTGCCGTGTCAAACCGGACCAAAGAAGGGGAAGCCCCAGCCAGTGATATAAATGTAATAAGTTGACTTTGCTGTAGTGAGAAGGACCCAAACATGCCAGAGTTCTGTAGTCTATAAGTCTATAATCCCAAAAACTTAAATGAAAAACATGTCCCAGCATCACCTGGGCACACTTGCGAAGCGTACACCTGAGCATACCAACTCTAGACTTGGATAAGCAACAGTACGAAATTCCCCCAGTCGCAGCTTTGACCCAGGTTTCCCTTCACCTTGCAGCAGACACCATGCAAAATGGTCGTCACAGCTGTGCGTGGGCATTTGTTGGAGCTGGATTTCATCGAACAGTACAAAGTGTGGAAAGCACACAATCCTGCGGTTCTCTTCCAAGCGCCTATACAACGAAAGGCACCTCAAGAAGACTTGGCCCGCATGCTACGTGAGCTTGCCCGGCAATGCCAATGGCTTGTCTTGTGGTTGGATTGCGACAGGGAAGGGGAAGCAATCGCATTCGAGGTGGTGGAGACTTGCCAGCAAGCAGCTGGTGGACGTTTGCAAGTCTTTCGAGCTGTGTTTTCAGCACTAACTCATGCTGACCTGACTGCAGCTTGTCGGAGTCTACGAGCCCCTGATCGGCGTTTGGCCGATGCTGTGGAAGCCCGTCAGATGTTCGATCTTAGAGCTGGCTCTGCATTCACGCGTTGGATGTCATTGCGCTACCAACCTATGTTTCCAGAGCTAGCAGGGGAGACCTTGAGCTATGGACCATGTCAATTTCCTACTCTTGGGTTTGTGGTAGAGCGATTTTTGCGTATACAACGCTTTGTTCCTGAACCCTTCTGGGCAATCAAGGCAGAGGTACAGAAACAGGGGCGCACCATTCCATTTGCTTGGCGACGCGGCAGGCTGTTCGATCGCCTTGCGGTTTTGGCTCTGTTTGAGCTCGTGGTAGAAGAGTCCCCCAACGGTGCCGTAGTTGTCTCTTGGACTCAATCCAGGCAAGCCTACGATTTAGCCACTTCATTTTTTGAAACGTTGGTGGATAGTGACTGCATAGCGAAATCTTCTTGCCAAACATGCTGAAACACTTGTTGATATTGGGAATTATTGGCATATACTAGGCACAATGATTGATAACGATCACTTTGGTTGAATGTTCTCCTAGGTATTCCCAACAGCCTTGAACTGGCCCATTTTTCAAAAGGTGAATGTCTCCGAAGAGCCAAAGAGCCGATGGAGGCCGCTACCTTTGAACACCGTGGAAATGACCAAGTTAGCTTCATCGAAGCTGCACATCTCACCCCAAAGATGCATGCATTTGGCAGAAGAGCTTTACCAGCGCGGCTTCATCTCTTATCCGCGCACGGAAACAGATCGTGCCTTGTTTGAAAAAAAAGAGATTTGCTGATTACTGTACTCCTATAGAAGATGTAGATAGATGTAGACAGCTAACGCAATATTATATGCTGTCATGCGTTAGCATTATGCTTATGCTCACTTTCTCTTCTATCGAACTACAACTTCCCGGATCCAGGCCCCCAAAAAAAGTCCCTCAACGTCTCCTTCAATCTTAGCTACTCTTTGGCGGAGTTCCGGTTTTGAATTGCAACACCAGGGTAGTTGATGGTAGATGATGCTGTTTTGTCGTTCTCCGGAAACACCAGCAAGGCTTTCAAGCTACGATTGACGTTCGTGGCCTAGTTCAAGTACAAAGCTCCTCAAGTGTATGGGGAGCCTTCGCAGGGACCTTGCTTGCCGGACGTTTCAACACACCCCGAGCTGGTTCGAATGATGACCATGCACATCCTCCCATTCATCCTGTACGCTGCTGTGAGCGAGGAGAGCTCACAGATGAGTCCTGGCGGATCTATGAGCTGATCACCAGACACTTTCTAGCATGTTGTTCACCAGACGCAAGAGGAAACCGGACAGAAGTGGAGATTTCATGTGGGGGAGAGTTCTTTGTCAAGGCTGGAGTTGTTGTGCATGACAGAGGTTGGCTAGATATTTATCCATATTCCAACTGGGTGGAAGATGTTTTACCACATTTCCAAGTCAACGAAGTCCTGACCTTCTCCGCCCTTGAAATGACCGAATCTGCAACTCAGCCTCCTCAATTGCTTACCGAAGCAGAGTTGATCAGCCTGATGGACAGAGAGAAGATTGGCACTGATGCAACAATGCATGACCATATCCAGAAGATTCAAACACGAACCTATGCAATCAAGAATGCGGATGGAAGATTACAGCCATCTCGCTTGGGAATCGCATTGGTGGAAGGATATCAGCGTTTTGCACTGGAAGAGGGGATGGATTTGTCCAAGCCAGTGCTGCGTGCACGCATGGAGCGAGGAATGGAAGCTATTGCTCAAGGACGTATGCAACGAGAGGATTTTCTAAGAGACGCCTTGGAACTCGCCCATCGCTGCTACTTGGCATTGGAGCGCAATGCGCCGGCTCTGGACCAGGCACTGAGTCAACATTTTGCAGGTCGTTCAGAAGTGGTTCGGAGAGCTCCAGTGCTACAAGCTGCTTTCTCCGGATGTCGTTGTGGTGCAAGTCTGGAACTACGATGTCATACAGCTTCAGGAGATGGTGGTGGGCGGGCAGATGGGGATGGTCATGCTAGAGCTGGAGGACGAGGACGCGCTCGTGGTGGTCGGGAGGGTCGTGGTGGTCGAGGTGGTCGAGGTCGGGGAAGAGCTGGACGAGCTCGGGGAGGTAGAGCGGGAGCAGCGGGAGCTGGACGTGGAGGTCGAGTCGCAAGAGACCCTCGAAGCGAGCGATTTTTGGTTTGCCCCAATGCTGGATGTGGATTGGTCCTTTCAGTACCATCCAAAGCGGTACAAGTGCTCACTCCCTTCAATCACAGGTGTCCTATTTGCAGCTTTCAGGTAATCCACATTCGGAATCGAGAGACGTCTCGTGAACACAAACTTTGCCCATACTGCTTCAACCACGCGCCTCAAGATTTGCATCCCGGAACCACAGAGCTCAGATGCTTTCAGCGCCTTTGACATCAACTTTGGAACATAGACATTGTATATCATTGTACGGTAACTGGATAATTTATAGATTTGCAATGGATGGCAATGGAATATTAAGTAGCTTAGAATGCTTAATACGGTACCTATTAATACCTTACATGTAAGCCTCCTCCACCCCCCAAGTGATGACACTCCAAACTCTCAGTAAACCGTGTAGTCTGGTAGCTAGGAGGGTGCAATCTTTCGACACGACCTGGTTGCAAAACAGCACTGATCTAACTTTTCCATAGCTACCTGTATCGATGTCTTTTTATGTAGATCATAGATCTTTCTAGGTTCATCAATCTCTTTCTGTATCCATTTAATTTACGTATCCATTCTTATTTGTTCCTAACACGATTTCTGCATAGCCTTTTCTTATTTTCTCTTGTACTATCTATTATGTCTCATTTTACCGTCGCTGAACTTGTTTTTCTTGTCTTGTTTGTTCAAATTTGTCCATTTTAACTATCTTTACATCGGGTCGCCTTCCGCACTGCGTCAGTGGGGGGTCGGGGTTATGTTGCCTTCTCTCATCCTTTGTATTTGTGGCCTGCCCTTTTGTCTCATCTGAAATGATTTTACCCCAGCTCATCCTACGTGATCTTATCCTATTTGTTACGTGGAGTGGGGGGTTCCTGCTGACATGCAACACAACTAGATGGCATGATATGACATGATGACACTGTTTGAGCTTTGGGAACTGACTGCTTGCCTTGAAGAAATCTCCACAATTTATTCAACTCCGCTTTCGAGTTTGAAGCCTGTTGTCTCCATGAGTGTTTGTTTTTGGAGTGTATGGGGTGCTGGAATCTTCTGATCTGTAGTGTGTCACTCCAAACTAGCAATTTAATTACATTCAATTACTGTGCGTTGTGCATGCCTTCATTACTGGCGTGTTAGGTGTGCTCATCCAGCCTGCGTGCTTGCTGGTGGCCGCCCCTCTGTGGCAGTAGGAGCACCAGCCCCAGCGCCGGTGAGAGTAGCTCCAGCACTGGACTTTTGAATTTTGAGGTCTGAGAGCCTCTCGGTTCAAAGAAACTGAGAGGACTTTGTTTAGCCATGTGTTTTAGTAGCCATTTGAGTTATTGCTTTGGTTTGGTGCAAGCGCAAACCAAACCAGGACTTGTAGAGTAGGATCCGTGTGATGCCTTCACAAAGGCACTTGGCACTCTGACTGTGAATAGAATTGCTGGCTTCGATTTGAGGTAAGAGCCAGCCTGTGATGAATGGCAAAATCACAAGTACATCACGGAAATGGAAAATCAGCGAGCCCTTCACAATCAGAAATTGTTGCGGGCTCTGCCGACTGCATAGTTGAAGGGAATGCCTTACACATCCTTACACTATATACATCATGCAGCATTCATGTAACTGTTTCAACTTGGCTCTCAGACTCCAGAGTTTTTCCGCCTGTTCTAAGGCTGCCATCCGCAAGACTCCATCCTTCGAAAAAAATCCCTTGCTGGGAATTTGGAGGAAGGGACTGCTTATGGATTTCAGTGAGGCAGGTACTTGTGCCAGGATAGCCTGTAGCCTCGATACCAAAAGTGATTTAGATTTGCACGAACCGGAGACTTGGACCTTAGACTTCGCATGAAGGATTTGGAAGGAATATGAAGGAATATGATGAATCACGATCAATCGATGTGAACTCATTTAAGACGGAGGAGGAGGGTATGAAAGTGGTGGGCCAACTTACAATTGCCACGTTCTGCACTTGCAACAGCTGTACCTAATTCGCTGCCTCCTCTCGAGGAGCACTGAATTTTTGGGCATTTTGGAGTACATACCTGGATGCACTGTGCAAGGGCCAGAATTTCAACGCAGGCTCCAAGTATCTTGGCGAATGATGGCTGATGTTCACTAATGACCAACGTCTTCGGGTTGGAAGCTGTTTGAAACTTCTGGTCACTTTGACTTTACGTTGACATTTCATAATCTTCACTGCTTCGATACAAGAGCACGGTTCTTTCAATCAGTTTTGTTGCTACGGGTGTCATTCTCCTGCTTGTCTATGCAGTTCAGAGAAAATCGGATGCTCTAAGGACATGCAGCCTGATTCCGTGCGGGACTTCTGGTCTCAGGCAGCAGTTTGGGAGCTTCCGCAATCGGGTACAGACTTTCAAAGAGTAGAGGAGAGTATAGTATAGTTGAATATAGTTGAGTAGAAGTAGCGGAGAGAGTGGAGTGGAGTAGAGTAGCAGAAAGTATAGTAGCAGAGAGTTGAGAAGCAAAGAGTAGAATGGAGTAGCAGTAACGCGTTCGCAACTCGGACTCACATGTATTCGCATGGAAAAACCGTTTGGGACCTGGCGTGCGAGTATCGATGTCCGCCCAAGTTCTATGGGCAAATTCTCTCTTGAACTTATCGGGGGTTGAAAGATTGTGTTTGAAGTTTTGCTTTCGCTCTGACATTGAGTTTGAAGCCCTCGCGTTCTGAGTAGACTAGACGAGGAAAGACAATGCACTCTACAGACACATCACTCTCCCCTGTTGGAAGATGATATCCTTTTTCCATGCTGCAGTGAGACCATGACAGGTAGGTGAGATCATTGCTTATGATGCCTTGATCAACAATGTTGACAGAGTCCCTTTATTGTGGGACAATGAAGGCGGTGGGATGAGTTTGGGAGGGAAACCGTAACACCGCACATCGCTTTCTTGTCTTTCTTAAAGAATTCATGCAGTCAGGGATGCTTTCATGCTTTGCTTTGTCCATCGTAAGACCAGAATCAAAACCTGGGGGAGCGAACACTTGTGGATACGGAGAGATACACTTTTATACTTTTATATTTATAGTCAAAGCATATAGATCTTCCCAAGTGTCTTGATGATGGCTGATACTCTTGATGATTCTCTTCAGGGATCATCAAAGGTGAATGGGTTTCGCACTACATGCAGACTTGATTGTGAATGGACGATATCCTATAACAACCAGAATAATTAGGCCAAAATGAGACTTGGCACTAGCTGCCAAGCGGAAAAGCTAACTGATTGCCTACCCGTTGGCGTCTGAAGGTAATACTGCGAACCTTATGTTGCCAGACACTGGCGTCACGGAGAAAGTGGTCGGAATCGACCAAGCAGTTGCAAACATCATCCCAACAGGCTCGATGATTGTACCAAGCAACTCAGATATCCCGATTGCAGCAACATGCAGAAGCTCGCGCTCTAGTGCGAAACACAGGAAGCTGTCTCATGGTCATGATGCAGTGGACACGAAGTTAAAAGATAATGCAAATTTACCAGGTTGCAATCTGTCTGGTACCAACAACCTCTTCGTATGGACCTGTTTCCTTCTATACAGGTTGCAATATAATATTTAATATTCATATTTCTTAAAATATATTTAATTTATATTCATATTACATATTCAATGTATATAATTGGGCGCCGCGCGTTTTCCGGGCCCCCGAAATTTGCATGATTTGCAAAATTGGTTTAAGCAGTCGATATTGCAACTGCCAGTTTGCATTCGTATAGTACAACATGTTACATGAGAGGTTGGACTACCTTCTTTCATTGAAACAGTTCAGGGGGTTAGATCAGCACCTCACAGATCCTTCACTTTGCACGAAGTTTTTGCAGGCTAGTAAAGGAAAAAAGAAAAATAACGGAAAGGTCATCACTGAGGGTGCACTAATCTACATAAATTATCAGGAATCAATGTTTGCATTTTTTCAGTAATTAAGCCAATTTCACAAATTTCAAAACAGCATCATGGAACTCACAAATTATTTCACTACTTTTCATAAAAATAGATATCAATACTCAATCATTTTGGAAACGTTTCACTTTGACTCAAACAACGTGTGTCCCTTTTGTTTTTAGTTAAAAACAGAATAGTGCAAATCTTGCATCATCTTCTTCCATCAGGCAACTATTATTTTCAAAAACTATCAGCGGTGGACGATGGCAAAGAGATGAATTTTGAGGTTTTGAGTGTATGGATTCAATACTGTATATCAAATTGTTCCTCCATTTTTCACTACAATAAACCTATCAAAAAATGAATCATGGTGCTGGACCTCGTCAAAATGTGGAACTTCACTATGGATATCATCATTTTCCTTACGGCCTTCTAAAAACCAAAAAAGCCTTTCAAAATATGTATACAAAAAAAATCTCGAGAAACCTTCAAAAGCCAAAAACATGTAAAAGACCAATTTCAGGAAGTCTGGGCCAAGATATGTCAGTAGCAAGAGTTGCTGAAAATAGCAAAGGAGACAGGAGATGTTTAGATGAGATTTGTGCCAGATACTTGCAGTACATGATGCAGTGAAATGCTTATATGTATGTGTTTAAAATAAAAACACCACACATGTTTATAGACATTTTATATATACTAAAAACCAAAAAACCACACAAACCAAAAAAACAATAATTTCCAGACTAGTTTGGAAAACATTGCTTTTGTTTGTTTTTTTTGGTTTGTTTGTTTTTTTGTTTGTTTTTTTTGGTTTGTTTGTTTTTTTTGTTTGTTCTTTTGTTTTTTAATATATATATATATGTATATATATATATATTTTTTATTGTTTATAAACATTAGTGGTGTTTACAAACATCCTTTTTTGCAATGTTGCAATGCAGATGCGGTAGAATTGAATTAACAGAAGTAGTTTAAATGATAACATCCCAATATATTTCATGTTTTTTTAATCAATTAGATTTACACATTTTCAGTATGAAAAAACAAATGGATGGTATTGAACTTGTTGATCTTTAAGAAAAACTATAACTCAGTAACATTTTACCAGACTCCCCAAATCTGGAGGGCCCGGAAAACGCACAGAACCCATATAATTATATATACACAGAATATGTAGGTTGCCATGCAAACTGAGGTCAAACCAAAGCAAAATTTCCTCCGTTACTGCAATTTCTGTAGTAGCAATGAAGCTCTCTTCAGAACACATTTTCCTACCTCCGGAGGCCCTGGCCGTGAACGCTTTCTCTTTCGGCTAAAAGGCCTCTCAGAGGCTGTTTTCCGCGAGAGCTGGAAGGCTGGCCCTCGGTTCTTTCTTTTGATAGGCATGACTCTCGTACCACAAGCAGAAGGGTGGCAAGATCCATCCTGCCTACATTGACTTGCCATTTTTTGCATCCTTTTGGTGCAATCCAACAATAGGGGAATGTATCGGTCAATGTGCCCAAATTCAAGTTTGTTTGTGACTTTCAGTCGCCAAAGTGGTTTGTTCGCGGACTGCTCCGACATTTCGTGCAGCATTTCACAGGACTCTCCTTCCGTAACTGCCAGTCTAGAGCGAGTCTCTGAGTGTTTCCTGTGGCTTGCTTGCAATTGCACTGTGGAACAGGTTTTAGACAGACTCAGCTACTGGTAGGATGTTCAGACAACAAGCTTCCAGAGACACACTGCTGCTTTTCTGGAAAAAAAAAACTTAATTTATGTTGATTTTTTCTCGAATTGCAGTGGTTCGCGGCTCAGTTCTTTCACTCTGTAGACACTGCATGTCAAGCTGCAAACACTTCAACCATCCATTCCAAAGACTGTGCAGATGCAGTAGGCAAAATCTCAATACTTCAGCCATGGTCATGAGAACGATGTCAACTCTCAGCCGAGGCTGAGCTGTGGTGTCCAAGTTGACAAGATATCTCTAATGGCTGGACTGCGGCAAGGTCTCACCAAGGTTGCAGATCTGATGGAGGACTTTGGCTGCCGCAGTCGAATGCATTTGAATGGACGAAGTGATTGGTGCTTTTGTTCTCCAAATCCAACGAAGGCATGGTGACGCAGGAACAGCCTTGATCATTTTTTAATTCATTTTGCCCATGTATTGTTGGGTAGTTTTTTGGAGTCACACATGTAATAGTAGGAATAAGTTGTCTGATTCATTTAAGAATTGAACAGGTTGATTGACATAGTATTCTGCTGCGCAAGATGATTGTATGATATTGATTGATACGGGATATGTATATATACATGATATATTGTATTATATATCATATCATTTACAATATCGTACAATATAAATATTGAATTTGTATACGTGTTGCAACTAACCCTTTAACGCTGCAGCTCCCGATTTGAGTGCAACCCTTCAGTATTTAGCTCTTCGCCCTTTTGCCAGGATGGCTCCTTGACTGCTGCACTTGATGAAGCTATCGTCAAAGGAAAGGAGGCCGAGATTATTCTATACTGCCCAGAATTGGAAAAAACATGTCGGCCCTAGGTTAACGAGGAGTCCAAGCAAAGTAGGGGTTTTGAATTATGGAGGACACCGATCTTGCAGAATTGTTTGTTTAGAGTTGCGGAGGCGCAGAGGTTTTGATTTGATAGGGTGTGATCTCGACATTAGACTGTCCGGCCACCGATGTTTTTGTTGTGGTTGTGATCCAGTCTAAAATGAATTCCACTCAAGGTCCCTTTCCGCAGGGTCCACAGAAATCCCCGACCTAAAATGGACTATGAAGTCTAAACCTCACAGATGAGAGGTAGTCTACAAATCTACTCTAAAATGGTTTGTTTGAATTTCAGGTGGGTGGAAGCGTGTTCTAGATTTTACAGTGAAAGCCTTTTTCGGGTCCTATTCTCGAGATGTCAAGTTCTACATAAATTCCATTTTATACCCTCTAGAATGTTCCCCCATCCTCCCTAGTCAATTCCCACGAGGATATCATACCTCATTTCTGTACTAAGAGCATAGTAGCATAGATGGGTAATTAAGTGCAGGAGAGTTGTTTGAGTTGTGTAGCCGTGATTCTTAAGTGTAGCAGGTTTTGGAAGAGACCTGGGATTACAACCTCTCCACCCTTCCCATCAACACACTCATTTCTCGAAGTGCAAATCCACTTGAAAAAAATGCCAGATTTTCCGAGCTGCTACAGTCGACATAGGCCACAAGGACCAGTTTGAATCAAAAATTCCAATGCTGTGAAAGCATGTGACAGCCGTAAGATGCAATCTAGATTTTTCATGCTGCAAATGCAACCTTGACTTTTGATGACTTTGGGATCTTGCGCTCTCGCAGATCTTTGGTGCATGTTGCATGTTGAATTGATTTTGACAATCAGGAAATCCTGCATATTGAATGACACTTGCCGAAGCAGAAACAGCCACCCGTTCAAGCAGGAACTGCCAAATATGCGGGACTTTCTCCTGGCCACAGCTGAAACCATTGTGTCTGCAAGGTGCGGCCACGGCATGTTCCATGTGGTCAGATGGGTCGGGTCAGATGGCTCAACTGGTTTCATACCTGACAGGCGTGAAGCTATTGCTATGTGACGCCTCAGGGCACAAGGCGGAGAAGTGCTCGTTCCTCAATGTGCAGTTGCAATCTTTGACTTTGACTTCCATAAGGGCTAGACTTCAGGGAAGGTTATTAAGTGAACTTCGATAAATCTTGTGAAATGATCTTTCTCTCGTTGACTGGATGCCGTGCGTTGGGCAGATTTGCCTCAAGACTTGATTGCGGAGCTGGCTAGACAAAATTTCGCAGCAGGGATTTTGCATGATTTTTCCGGAGCTTTGTTTGGGATGATTTTTTGAATTTTGGTGCTCACTGCAAGAGATTCCCCGGTCTCATCCTCGCAGTTTACATTATATTACTATATTATACTATATTAATATGTTTTGATTTTTGCTTGTTTGAAATGGATTTGGATGGATTTGGTGAATTTGCCAACATGTCTAAGGTCGGCTCTTTTATTGCCGATCGCGGGAACGCGATGAGTGCTACGCTGGAAACCATGCGTTCGAATTCTTTATTTGCAAATATTTATGGCTGTTGCACTGCTAGCAATTTGGTCAGTGATCACTACTCAACTCCAGAATCAAGCAGAACCACTCTAGACTGAGAAAGCCTACAATCTGTTTTGATCTATTTTGTTTCATCTAGTTTCATCTATATTGAGTTTACAACAATGTAGCCAAGCAAGCCGTGAGTATTTGACTGCTTATGCCAGCTAGTGCATGGCTGCACGATGGGAAGAAGACACAGTTTGTCTTGAGCCCATGTGCAAAGCCGAAAGATCCAAAAGCCTTTAGCCGCTTTAGCCTTTGCGCTTTTAATGCTGCGAATGGTATTGTGCTGGCGCATCAGAGGCCCTTCTTCGGGCGCTGTTTATTTCCAACTGCATCGAGCATAAAGTGACAGAGCTAAAACATAGTAAGTTTCAGGTAGAGAGTTACCTGGTACTTATGTGTTGTATGCTGGAATAGTCCTGTCCTAGCAAAGCACAAGACTACAAGCTTTAAAACTCTTTAAAGTTAGATTAAACCATTATAAAACTACACAATTACACCGGAATGGTCTGTTGGGTTTAAGTCGCCGAGCTATCGTCAAGTTAGTGTCGTCAAGAAGCAACAAGATGAATTGAGCATCAGAACGAAGATCGCCATCTCTCCATCCTGTACAGAAGCTGCAAGCATGGCTCGCCTTGATGGTGATTTGGCAATATTTGGCAATGGTAGCCTTGTTCTACCTGATTCGAGCGCTGTTTGTGACGCTGGCGAAAAAGAGAGAGGTACCAGCGTAAGCAAAGCAGCTATAGCGATAGATGCGATAGGCATCCAGCAAGGTCAAGGAGTTCATCCATGCCATTCTGCATCATGAGAAGCTCCAGCCATTGCATGCTAGGTTTCATTGGGCTCGTGCGGCCAGCTTCTCAAATGATTTGCTTGTTCTGGTCTAACTGCATGTCTACTCCTTTCAAACGACATGTCAATGTTGGTGTTTGATTGATTCCCTTTATGATCCTTTTCTCTTCACAGGCACATTCTGACTCTCCGCAATTAGGTTTTCGATCAAGTCTTTGCCATGAACGCATACTGCGACCGAGGCCCTTGGTAGATGCTGGTCTGTTGCCTACCGAGACAGGTGTCATTGTGCGACGAGTCGCTATCGTGGTTGCATCATTTTGCTAAACACCAAACAAGGCTGAATCATTGGCTTTTCACTAGTTTTGTGTATTCTTTCTGAATGTATGAGCAATAGTTGCTTGGCACACATGTCAACAGAAGTGGACAATCGCTTGTGGGCAATATTTTGAGGTACACGCCATCAGCGGATATTCTGGTGGTGGCAAGGTGCATTCTTCCCAGCCCGGTGATCATCTTCAAGGAACATGTTGAAACCCCAAACCTGTTGACCAGTTGGAATGCAGGATTTTATGCAGCAAGTACTCTCTTGGCAAAGCTGCATGTTGATCATGTTGTAGTTAGAGTCCCTCATCCGATTCGTTTGTGTGCACTTGGGTTGCTATTCTACAGAAGCGATCAAAAGTGGGGATGAATTAGATTAGACAGCAGCATGAGCAGTAGACTAAACATCATTATGTGCGCTGGAGGCAGTAGTGCACTCTACTTGCGGCTTAGAATGTTGCAGAATTTGTGTACCGTGTAGACTCAATTTGTGGTGGAAACCATTTTGAGGGCCAGACGCGGACTTTCCATTTCAGGGTCTCATCAAGACCTATGAAGAGGAAGACCACGAGCCCTGGGGAGCGTACCACCAAAATGGGAAGGGTGAGTCCGGCGTGGTGCAACCAACGTGTCAATACATTATGCATCCATTCAGAATTGAATCATCCATACAACTATTGTACATAAATATTCACATTCCGTGACGTTCATCAATCATCCACAATATATCAATTTCATCACAATATTCCCACAATATTTCAGCATGAAGAACGGTGCTGCATTTGAAGGCGATCAGAAACTAAGTATCAACAGAACTTCAGCAAACCTTCATGGCCTCTCCAACGATTCAGTGCTGTGTTCGGCTCCCTTAAGGGCTAAAGTAAGACCCATGGAAGGGAAACGAATGATGACATCCAGGTACGGCTTTACCCTGAAACACAAGCACCTGCCGGAAATGGCCAAGTGGACAGGCCTTGAAGAGGAGCCTTCAGATGTTGGGCTTTGTCAAGTCACTGTTCAACCTTCTCAATGTTTCCCTGAAGTCAGACTGCAGAAAAGCATCCAAAGGGTGACATGAATTTATGGTTTGCAAACTCCTGCCATTCAAAAGGAGCCTATTTTTTGTCCAGCAGTTGGTGATTTCAAACAGGGAATGGTAGTGTCGGCACCTCAGACACCTCAGACAGCTCAAGGGAAACTTCAGCAGCGATGAGTCTAGCATAGCCTACCCGTATGAAGTCCTGGCTGAATCAAATATTCTGGGTCTCCGACCCGTTCTGGGAGTACTACACAGGGATTCTAAGATTCTCGATATCTCAGATATATGTATCCACTGGACTTTCGAAGGAAAACATATTATATACATCAATCTGATGTTGTGATGTCACGTAGCAGTCTGCTTTTTTTTGACTGGGACTACCCATTCCCCTCTGAACCAAGATTCTCTCCCTATATATTATACATTAAACTCATAATAATTTATATAGATTATATAATCAAAAGAAATTAACTAGCAGTTTTCACTCAAAATATTGAGGAGCACAGCTCAGCCAGAGGACGTGTTTTCAGTTACTTCTAAGGTCCGTACCACTTCGCTTCTCCCAGTTGCGTCCTGGACGGGCGGGGGAGGTGTCAACTTGAAACCTCAATTCGATCGATCAAGCCAAACGGAGCCGTTGCTTGGATGTTTGTTGCATATCCCCTGCCTGTTGGCCTGTTGATTGACCACTTGACGGACTCCAGGAACGAGTGCTGCAAACGTGCACGAGGCGCTGCAAGCCCACTACAAAGACAGACAATTTGTGTTGCAAACTCGGTCTTGAAATCGCTGGCTTCTTTTGATACAGTATGTAGAAAGGATATGAAAGGATGTTCTGATCTACAAGATTTATGGATTTGGGTTTGACATATTAATGATATTAATGTTGATGTGTTCCATTTTTGATTTGCTTCAGTCGTCTCTAGGCGCCGTTTTCGATCAAGACGTGTGCACAGAGCGCACGAGACTCAGGTCGGTGAAGCCACTCAACGACACAGAAGGCCAAGCTTCCAAGCTCTGTAATGAGATATTTTAGATGTTCAAGATATTTTAAGACTTACGAACATCTTAAAAAAATATGTTGAGATATTTTAAGATACTTTTATTTAATATACTTGAGTGTAAGATATTTGTTGACATGACATACATAACATACAAAAACTGCTCTTTTACGAGCTTTGATGCGGATAGTTTAAGCCGAAGGCAATCTGAAGAGGTGTCTCTTTGAAGTCCTGCGTTCTATCTCGCTTGCAAGGTGAGAATACGACCCCAATCAAGACAAAACCTGGGTCATAGACCTTGCCAATGCTATGTCCGATCAATAAATTTCAGATCAACTAGCATGTGCAGAAAGCTTATGAGCAATTCTGCTCTTCCATCAAAGACTTCTCATGGTTGGCTTCTATGTTGAAATTACAGGCGAACTAAAATGAGGTCCCGTGAGAATGCGGAATCTGGTCTATTGCTCACCCTTCACACCCTGCACAGTGTTGAGTCTAAAAAGAAATGGGTCTTGCTATCAAATCATCAAGGAGTTGATGGGAACTGAATGGTGGGAAGGAAGATTTGCTTGGAGTGTCTTTGTGCGGCCCAAGCCACTCTCAGTATGTACGTTTGAGCCTGGTAGGGAACAGAAACTGTGTGCACCTGGCTTGAATCGGTTTGGACAGGCAGATAATTGCAAAGCGCCTTGTACATCTCGTCCACCCATTAAGAAGCTATACAAGACAGCATAAGATATCTCGAGAATCCTGACATATCCTGACAGGGATTTGAATGCCATGCTGGCAGTGAGTTTGCAACGGCCATGGCAGCTATCAAAATCGCCGGTGACATTTGGGGGCGTTAAGCTGAAGCCAAGTCATCGAGCCTTGGGGAGAAAAGGTGCAAAAGGAGCGGTGCTGCCTGGAGTCTTCTGGGTCTGGATCTCAGAAGGAACTGCCAAGATCTGCGGAGGTTGAGTTAAGACATTTAAAGAATTTGTACAGAAGAATAAGATGTCAACATCACTGGAAGTACTTGAGGTTGCCAATGCTGTCATCAATTGTTCTTCTTGATTCTTTTTTGGCTTACCTAAAATGCTCATTGTTCCATTCCTGCAATATGAGGCTCTGGCAGCGTCAGTCTCATGGAAACGAAAGCTGCAATCAGTACCGAGAAGAGCGTTGGTCAAGAGCTGAGCAAAGAGGGCGTATGGCGAAAGACAACACTCAGGTTGAGAGGCTATATGTACTTGTAGGTAGATGACGGTAGAAGTATGAAGTATGTCATACTGTTTATCGTATAAAACCCTGTAAATAATGGGATAAACTACCAAACTCAACTGGTTAGCGGGATTTCTTCCATCAACAGTATCATACACATTGATTTGCGAAAGGGTTCCCTTGGAGCTCAGAAGAAACATATGGCCCATTCTGGCTTCACAAGCGCATGAGACTTCCCGGCCGTGTGCTGTATCGATCACGTGTGTAAAATCCCAGGACTTCTAGCAAGTGTGTCGGTTTGATCTGGTTTACAGCTTTATTATATTTGATCATGCTTCTTGTTGACGTCTTTGAATATGAATTGGACATGCATGTGTTCTGTTGTTTCTAGTTCTCACCTGTGGGCAAAGCTATTTTGAAGAAGCTTCCATCCACCTTACGCTCCCTTAAGCCCATGTTGCAGCCGCACTCCTCCTTCACCATTGCTGCATGCGTAGCGGTAGTACATTCTCTGGCTGCCCTGGCTTTTGCATGGTGTTCTTTTTCTGTGCTGCAAGTCACTCTTTGCTTGCCCTTCGTAGTTCTGGCAGCAGCAGTTGCTGCTAGAATCCTTCGGGGAAATCCACCAACAATGGGTGGTACTCGAGTTGGCCTGCAAAAGAAACAGCTATTTCATCAAGCAATGGAAGCACTTCAAGGGAGTCCGGACGCAGCCCAATATGCTTTGGTTGCCATGCCTATCAATCACTTTGGCGAAAGGATCAGGTGGGCGCTTGATTTGATTGGTGCTCCCTATGAAGAGATCACCGTGGCCGGCTTGCTCTCAGTCTTCCTCCGTGGTCGCAGTGTGCCATATCTCATTGATCGGAAATCCAACAGCATGATTGGAAACAGCGACGAATGCCTTGCAACTTGGCCTTGAGAGGTAGAGGGTAGACGTATGTCAATGTGGATGCAATAGCACTGAGAAAGCAGTTGAAAAAACGAATCTTAGCCATGTAACATGTATTGCCACACGAAAGGTTTCAAAAGATTTCAAGAGCACAGTTGCTTGCGCGGCCTTTGTTGTTTTCCATGTCAAGATGCTTTCACGTTGGCAGGCATATTTGAGTGCCGTCTATGTTCCCACCATTACAGACCTGGAGCTTCGCAAAAAGGTCGCTTCTTTCCTAGAAAACACTGAGCAAACAGTGAGTTGGAACGAGAAGCTCAATCGATTGGGGCACCTGGTACAAGGCTGGGTTTATTTCTACGTCCTCAGTCCTGAGACGACTTCAACTGGGTGCTTGACTGCATGGGGAGGATTTGAACCAAAGGTGCCTCTTGTGCAGCGCATCATCCTGCGCTTGGGTTGCCCCATTTTCAAACATCTGATGCGCACACATTTTGATCTAGCAAATCCTGAAGTCCAAGACACACGTCGACAGATGATTGAAGCAATTCTGGATGAGATTGACAACACACTCTCCAAACAAGAGTATTTGACCGGCACATCCTTATCTCACGTTGATATCACTTTGTGTGCGTTGATTGCTCCAATGCTTCCCGGACACTTGGTGTGGGCACCAAAAAGCCGGTACGCCAATGGCCGCTTTGCATCGTTTGATGGTGCCCTCGAAAACATGCGGGACGAGTGGCCAAGAACGCTGGTTGAGTTCGAGCAGGTTCTGAGCAAGCGACCTTGTGGAAAACATGCCATGAAGCTTTACGAAGAATTGCGCTCGAAGCAACTATAAACAAGAAGATTGCGAAAAGAAAGAAGTACAGCCCGAGAGGAAAGCGACAAAGTCCATGCTGCTGCCAAACGTTTTTGCAAGTCATGAAGCAAGAGATGAGTTGGAAAATTTGACGTAATTTGAGACACAGGGTTCATAGGCAAAAGAGTGATCACAGATTTGCAATTCTCCAATTACACTTTTGATATTCGTTGATGCCTGTGATTGATCTCGAACCTGAAGCCATCCGCAACTCCAAAACATCAACGTATTGAGGTTGAAGGTGACGTTCATGCTGTGGCTGTTCCTCGACTCAAGATCTTCGAGCTGGGCGGGTTGTGTTTGTGCTTGACATTGATTTAGAGTCGGATTTATATATGGATTCGTAGTGCTTCAGCTTGGGGGTTGCAGATCCAAAGGTATATTTGAACTCGCAGACTTTTAACCTCGGGTATCCTACCTGTTTCTTGTGGTTTGGAAACTAAGTTCCTACCTCCAAACATTTCTTCGCAGAATCGACCGGCTTTTTGGCAACATTTTGGAAGGTCAAAAGCTGGCTTGACACCATGATCATTGGAATGGGACTGTGCCCTTGGGCCAAGCCTGCGAATGAGGCGGGATTCGATGGGACACAACTTGGTGTTTCAATGGCATGGCACACTTTGAAAAAATATACCAGCATAGACCCCAAATAGCATGTCAAGGTATTAGCCATTTCCGCAGTTTGCTAAACTCATTCAAATCATACAAATTTCATGTTTCAAGAATATAGATATTCAGAGGCAAGATACAAACATAAACACAAATGTATATATATATATTATATATTCATGTTATTTAAAATAGAAATAAATAAGAATATGAATGAGAAATTTCATGGGTGTCGAGGCAAACGATGAATGAAACGTAACTGAAACGAAGGATTATGGGTTGTATGCCAACATGTTGATTTAACACTCCTTTACGAATCTAGGTACGACAGCCCTCTCTTGGATCTGCAAACCCCTTGACCCCTACACGCATCAGCTGACAGCTTCAATGACACCCTGTGTGACGACAGCCCGGTGTTGGATCTGCGAACCCTGACCCCTGACACGCCAGAAGGCACCTCCAACGACACCCTGTGTGACAGCCCCCCCGCAACGAATCCACAAAAGTCTGCGAACGCTCACTTGAAGTAAGAACCCCTATAGCTAAAGCTATTTCGGGAAAAGCTACAACACCAAAGACCTTAGATTACCTGTGTGAGATCCGCCCTCTCCGTTCAAGTGGGTTTGATGGCCAGCTGCACAACGGGCATCCAGTTCTTGTCAAGCACAGCAATATCGCTAGATCTCACTAGCATTTTTGAAAAAGCATGTGATGGATGTCGTACTATTGAGATTGTTTCTCTAAGTCTCCGTTATAGATTCGAGGGCAATCTTGTCGGTATAAGATAAAGACATATAAAGACTAGTTAATTAATGAAAAAATATGAAACATATTAACCATGATCAGCCATAGATGCTCATAGCAATTCTAGCGTCTGGATGCGTCTAGGCACACAATGGCAAACACGTATATACTCGTAGGCATCACATCCATGAGTCAATCTGTTTTGCTCCGTTTGGCTCAACCGTGAGGCTGGCGGCATCCGCATCATCACAAGCTCTGCCTCCACTCCGAAGGAAGCTCTTCTCGATTTGCAAGTAGAAGCAAAGAAATTGCAAGGCTGCTTTGCAAAACGCATACCATCTTGAAGGACGAAGACCTTGAGTTTGAGATCAATCTCGCTTGATCAATAGTTTGCATTATCATTTTGATATATATTTTTCTGTCCTGCCAAGGCAAATACGCAGATTTGAGTGACTTAGGTAAAGGCTGTCCTACAAAAGAGTCTTGCTTTAGATCTCCTGTTGAACAGGTGGATTGCCAGAAGTGCCAGCTGGATCTCCTGTGACCACTCTAGTGGTGTGTCCTAACGTTGCCGAATGGGAGGACTTCGAAAAGTTTGATTCCTTTCGTTCAGAAGTGCTTATGATGCTTGCCAAAACTGTTTGCAGGGCGGAAACAAGTTCAATTCCGAACCCGGCACATCTTTTTTTGGGTATTGTTGTAATCATTGCAATCAATGATTAGTTCTTAACCATACGCATATATGACATTACAACAGCCCAAGTTTTGGTTTTAAGGAATGCGACAGTGACAAGTATCTTTTAAGTCAGCATCATAAGTTTGAACAGAGCGACAGAGTGGCGCTAGAATGGGGTTCACATCCCTTGGCTTCTTCCATCTTCTTGCTCTTTGATTGGCTACAGTAGAAATTTGGGAATACTGCATGGCTTTTATGTACTCTATATTGCGTTCAAAGTGATCAAGTGTAACGCGAGTCACAAGATGTCACAACAACAAGTCCTCCCACACACTGTTCAGGAACGGAGAGGCGCTGGCGCAGGAGTTCCAGTGTCAGATTGTTTGCTTTCACCCGCACTCACAAGTTCTTTGATAGCAGGATTTCATTTGCCGAGTTGGTCAGGAAGAGAATTGAAGGTTTCTCAATTCACCACTGTGTGAGCTTGCATCCAGAGAATCAAGCAAGTGTTGAGGCTTCAAACATTTACGGACTGAATGTTGGCGACGAGATTCTTGTCCAGATGCAGGAGACAGGTCATACGACGGTTGAGTTGAGTTCATATGTGCAGCATACATGTGCAACATAACATGTTTCATGTTTGGTGTAGTATCGTGACATGCATGCACTGCTCTTCCCATGCGTTTAAGCAAGGTGAATTTGCTGGGAGCATACTTGAAATCTCTGGAGTTGAAACAAAACCGCCACGTGACATCAAAGTGCAGTTGCTCGCCATGAAGTTTGCCAATCGTTGTGAACCTATGACTGACGTTGTGTTTTGAGAGGCGAGTCACACAACAAAGCCCCAGCCAAAGCACACAAGTCACCAAATTCAGCAATTTGGACTCTGCCAGCGCCAGAGCAAAATGACTCAAAAAACAACAAAGCGCATACTGTATGTGTGAAATGTAGATATAGAGACCAATCCAAAATTTAGTAGATCATTGCCGGCTGTTCCTGCATGTTCAAGCTTTTGTTCAAGCTTCTCTCAACCTTTCCTTGACATAAGTGTACGTAAGTATGCCAAGTGGGCAAAAGTACTGCAAAAGTAATCAGGAGTAGACTAATCAAAGGTAAACAAGTTCTGGGGACACCTTTAGCGCCACTATTGAATCAGCGGAAGGAATCTCAACAAGGAAACAGAGGGTGGATTGATACACGATTATACATTATACTCGTACAAGCAATGATCAATGAATGTCACCGATGATTCCTGTTTCACTAAGCAGCTTCTGTCAACCAAGTTGCGCTGTCCTTCCATATTTGCAGTCCATGTATGTCGTATGTATACGTATATACAATGTCTCTATGGTCTAGTGGCAGGCTTTGGACTGGACAATTGGGACCCTGAAACCTGCTTTGCACTTTATTACCCTTGCCACTGCACCGCCTCTCTCATTTGTATTTAAATCTCAGGCTGTTTGGGAAAGTCGATGAAGGCGTGTTATTTCATGTCATGTTTTTTTCATGTCGAGTTTGTTCGCTTCCTGGTCAAGTTTTTTTGTGGTATCTCGCTGTGGCATACATTTTGACAGACAGGAATGGGTTCTTTGAAATGCCATGTAGTCGTTCAATGTCGTATGGTATTGTATGCAGACACATGATATACGGCATGCAAAACCCAATTAGAAACCTTGCGCCTTTTTAGAGGGCTCATGCTTTGTGGCAAGACTCATTGTTTGGGTTGAAAGTTGTGTGTTTGCATAGCTTTGTTTGTGCTTCTTCAACGCGTAATCATTTTGGCTTCAGGTGCAGAAGACGATGAGATGGTCATTGAGCCATTCCTTGACTCCGAGAATCACGTTGTAACGATTTCAGAAGAAAACGTACTCCGCTTGCAAAGAGCCTTGTGGAAGTGTAAAACACAATGTACATGTCCTGTGTGCATCCAAATTCCATATTGTGATGCATTGTGTTGTTCGGGGTGGTTGCTCGTTGCTGCACATCCCTTTCTTTGGAGTCTGGCCGAAGCAGCTTGGAAAATCTGAACGGCCTAACATAGTCGCAGTAGCGGTTTGTTAAATGCATCAGATATGCGCCATTTACAGGGTTTGATTGGAGGTGAAACAGCTGCTGGGACGCGATGCACTGCAGGACGAGGACTGTCATTGACTCACTTGCACCAGAGGCACTCGTTGCTTTTGACAACTGTCATTAGAAAGCAAGTGAGACCCTGGTGCTGATCGATGTTGCACACAGATGAAATCAAGAAAAGGAAGTCGCACACAGATGAAATCACTAGAAATAGTGTGGAAACATGTTTGAATCATGTAGATGCACGGGGTGTATGATCTTGGATGAAGTGTGTGCGAGTTGCTCCGAGTGGATTTTCTACGATTTTCTCCGAGTCGGGGACTTGGCAGGATGGATGTCGCAGCATTTTGGGTCGTGCTCCACGGGTGGTCCTGCATTTGCTGAGATCCAAAGATTTGGAGGCGGGCCATAGGAAGTGCCAGGGAGAGAGAAGCATGAATGATTTCGCCAGGGTCATCAATGTCACAGTTTCCTTCCTATCAAACATTTGATTTACACAGCATGTCCTTGACTGCAGGCTGTCGATGACAAGAAGGCCAGTTACAGGGTTGCCTCTCTAGCAATTCCAACAAGCCTAATTCAAACAACTATGTAATTATTTACGTAGCCCTAGCAGAGCAAGCCCAACAAAGGGCAGCGGTGTGGCCACACTTCAGATATCATGCAGCACTGGCCTGTGGTTCACAGAAGTGATGAATATTGCATGTTGTGTTTTATTGTCCGCTAAAGAGATTTTCTCTAACTCTCTGAAAGGTCAATTTGCAGACAATCATACGCTTGAGGTACAAAAGGTTCGTGAGACAAGCAGGTAGAGGGACCGCTAAAGATAGGAGAAGTTGCCAAGCCAAAACAGTCAATACATGGTAGCTCTCCTGGGAGGCATTTCAAACCTTGGAGCGAAATGAAGAGGTCTGAATGACATTTCAGTGAAAGCATTGAATTTCAGAGAAAGAGACGATGTGACATGTGCGTTGTGACATCTACTGACAGAGCCTACTGATTGCTTGAAATATATAGTGCATGCGAGTGCATTTTGATGTCCGTTGGATGGGTTGAGACGGCAAGGGATGATGGATAGGTGGATGAATATAAGGATGGATGCAACAAAGAAGGGAGATGGACAGTGCGTGCGTACACTCTGTTCAGTGTTGATATAGTTAGTTGTCACATTAGTTTGGCAAGGACTCAAGGACAGTTTCCATTCTTTTCCTAAATCACACAGACGACAATCTGCATGTATATTGCTTTGACTATGCTTCCAATTCAAATGTTAGGTACCATTTGACTACGTTTTCAATTCCAGACAGCAGGCAGAAGATGAGCAAACCAAGAACAATGACTCTATTGTAGTAGAGCCAAGTCATGGTTGCATCTTAATATGATACATATGATGCTATATAATTGTATGTACATACATACATATGTATATATATAGTTGCATTTTGTAATGTAAATTGGCGGTAATCCACACACGACCCTGATGTTCATGCCTTGCGCTTCGAGCACAGGTCGTGGAAGAGCTGGGTTTGGAAGGCTTTGATGATTTGGTCAAAAAGTGTGGCTAACTATGACCATGCGACACACAATGTGTATTGTCCAAAAGCAACGGAGAGGACCTGCCAAGCAAATCAGGACTTGGGAGCATGTCCAGAGCAAATGGAGATGACGGTTTCAACCTCTGTGGAACATGGCGCTGAACGCTTCCTGACCCTCAGTTACTCCCTCGCATCAGACCTGCATGGAATTTGCCTGCACGATGCCTGCAGAGCTAAAGTGGAAGGACCAGTAGTCAGTAGTTTTTCACCGTCAAACTCCATCAAGTGAATCGTACCAAGAGTGGCATTGGACCAGAGAATGTGGATGAAGTGATACGAAAGAAGTCAAAAGAGCAAGTGCCAAGCTTTGCTGCGCAGGTAATTGCCTTTTTTTTAAATACTGTTTGCATGATCGACATATTCACTCAGACAGCTTGTCTCTGATTCTGACAGGCTTGGAGAGGGGAGCCTTCTTGCGGCCTGATGCTGTGAACAATACTAACAAGTGTTGGCCCCAGACACACAAAAATATCCAACAATCCGGAGCAAGATGGCAAGGGGATGAGTCTTGGCGTGATCCCCTTAGATACCGCAACTCGATGCAAGTTGTTCGCTTGTATTGTTTGTCGCACCCACCTTTTGAAATTGGTTGGAGGTTTGCTAGACTTGCCTCAAGCTTCGCAAAAAGTGCAGCAACATCAAAGCAATGATGCTGTGTGAATCGAAACATGTGATAGTGAAGGTTCGGAAGACTGAAACAGGGGGAAACACATTCTTGACACCCCATGGAGTTTCACCAAGGTTAGAGCTCTTCTGCTTTAGCAATGAAGCCAGGGCCTTGGACCTTATGATAAAGCCGTCATGGTCTTTAATAGATCACACAGATCGTGGCCAATCACCCCATGGTGCCGGAGAGCCTCACTGCAAGGACAAGGGCACTCTGTGGTTGGCTGCTCGTTTGGACAACTTGGGCAAGGCAACGAGCTTTTGAAGTTGCTTTGAGATGTTCAATTGGATCAGAGATGGACTGGATGTTTTTTTGATACTTGTACATATTACATAGCGTTATATAGTAGTGTTTTTAACAAATCAGCATAAATCAATATGAATCAACAAACCCTGCACAAACATACCACCACAAACCCACTTCACTTGGCCTTCCGCCCGGAAAAAGCGTAGTTGATTCTGTTTCTGGTGGTCAGGGCGCAAGTGGAGCTTGCGTGCAGAATTTGAACCTTGCACTTGGCTTTCCAGAGGCATGGCTGCTGACCTCATATCTTCACATGGAGCGACTATAGATATACGTAACATTCCCAAATGATTGCAAAGGCAATCAAAAGGACGGCATCAAGGACATTTCATTTTTTTTCTTTTCCAATCTTTGTATTTACCTCAATTTTCATGGCAGGCAACAGGTCTCTAAAATATATTAATATTTATTTTGATATTCAAAATATATTATAATAGAATTTATAATAAATATAATAATAAATTTAAGATTATATATTAAAATCTATTATTATTTAAAAATAATTTTAATAAAAATATATATTATTAAAATTTATTATATAATATATTTTAATTAATTAAATAAAAATATATATTTATTTGATATTAAAATAAAATAGAATTGTGATTTATTATAAAAGCTAGTCGATAGGTTAGGCGTAGTTTTATTTTGGGAACGAACTAAAAATTAAACGGAGTGTGGGGGAGGGGAGGTATTGATAAAAAATCGATCTTTAGGGGGGTAATTAGGGGGAAANTTTTTTTTTTTAATAATTTATTTTTAGAAAATATTAAAAATTAATAAATAATATTATATAGATAATTAATATATATTATAATATATGAATATAAAAATAATATTATTGATTTTTTAAATTAATTATTTTTGAAATAATAATTATATTTATTATTAGTAATATGGAATTAATAATTTTATTTTTTAAATATCATTAAAATAATTTTTTATTAATAAAAATCAAAATTATCTTTATATTTAATATAATTATATTTATTTTTTATTATTATTTAAAAATCCTTTTTATTATTATATTTATATTATATATTTATTCTTTTTTGATAATAATAATATATATATATTTTTTTTATGTATCTGAATATTCGGTCGATTAGGATTTTTTTTTTAAGGAATATATATATATATATCTGATCTAAAGAGAAATAAGAGAAATAAATAAAAAATAGAAATCAAGAGAGCATGCATGAAAAACCGCGTCCCGCCCACAATCTAATCTCGTTCAGCGAGGCAAGGGGGTTTCAGAGGCCATGGGTCCAAAAGTAAAACCCAACCAAGTTTTACTCCCAAATTTCCACGGTTGGAAGGTAAAATATGGTGAAATTTATTCAAAGAAAGAAAATTTTTATACATTAGTTCAGGATATTGTGAATGCCACAGGTCATACACTTGGGGACGATTAATTATAAGGCCAAGCACATCAAAGAAGATCGAATGCAGGATCTGGCATCGTTGGGAGTGCCTATAAAGGAGGTATATATTTATATTTTTAATGGAGTCAAATGTATGTCGTATGAAAAGCCGCGGAGGCCCCCTGCAGGGCTTCGTCACATATTTCCTTAGTCAGTTGTTTGTTGCAAGCCCCGTAAAGGCCTCGATATAAATCAATGGCTAAATAAATCTGGCATTCCTGCCAAATATATCCAAATAATAAATTTTTAATACAATCAATAATCCCATATAAGGATAATAAGAAGATTGCAGTTTCACCAATCATGCCCCCGGATGATTGCTCTTTCATATTAAGATATTTATATTTTAAATGAGCATACCGAATTCCACTCTACAATGGGGAAGAACATGCAATCTGTTGGGTCTGATGTTGACAAGGACTAGTATTTCTTATAATATCTTGATTTATTATTTTTTTCTATTATAATTTTATTATTATTATTTCTTAATTTTTATTAATTATATATTTTTAAATTATCCTTTTATTTCTTATTCTTAGTTTTTATTACCTTTATCTTTTATTATTTTTATTTTTTATTATCTTTATTTTTTATTATTATTATCATTATTATTATTGCAAGGCAAGCTATATAGGACGGGTGCGCAGCCGCGGGATTCGATCCTAGATTTTCGGAAGAGCCCGGCACCCCACGAAATTTTTGAAATCAGGACGATAATTCCAATAAAAACCTCCTCAAAAAAAATTCTAAAAAAATAAAGAAATATCAAATTTTCTTTTATAAATTATAATTAATATCAATTTTTTATAAGATATTTCTATAATTATTTAAGCTTTAAATATAAAATCCTTGAAATTTATTTATCCAAGAATTTCAAAATAAAGAAAAAAATAAAGATATATATTTTATATCATCCGAATTTTTTTTAAATCTTTATCTTTCTATAACCCAATTTCGAATTTGCCTTTCTCCATTCATTCTTTTTTAATAATAATTCTTCTTTATATTATAATTTTATTTTATTTATTATTTTTGATTTTTAAATAATAAT
>DF241733.1:55737-73880 GCA_000507305.1 Breviolum minutum Mf 1.05b.01
TTTATGCATCGCCTTCGCCTTCATCCCCAATTATATCTACTTCATCAACTTCGATGTTATTTTGACCTTTCATATTATCAGACGAGGCGGCACGGGGCTTGCCATGAATTATATCCTATATAAAATCACAATCGTATGTTCGAAGCAATCTTTATAATTATTAAGGCTCGGAAGCAGGTAATTTTAAAAAACGTCGTCGGATTTCATAATAAAAACCCAAACCTCCTCAAATAATTAACAAGATACAGGTAAATATAAACAAAGGTCCGGCCAAGGAATAATAATTATAATTTTTAGACATTCGAATGCTTAAGCTAAGAAAAGCGGGCGAGATCTACCTTATATAAAATAATCCTTAATCGTAAAAATTATTAATATTATATTATTTTATAAAAATTATTGTTTCCAAAAAAATATCGAGATTTTTCTAAATATTTATTTTTCAAAATAAAATATCTCGAAAAAGTATCCAATAAACCAATATCCGAAAATAATTATTTAATACAACCTCTGTCTACACAAAATAAAATCTGCAAAATTTATATTAATGGAGTATTGCCGGCTAAAAATTAAAAAATAAAAAAACAATATTCAAATTAAAACACCATACATATAAAAATTAATCATTTCATTACAAGTATAAACCTCATCGCATTACCAATATCCTATCCCAAAAAATATCATTAATATTATTAATATCCTGTCCTTTTTCCTACCTTCCTTTCCATCTTCCGCCCTTTTTACCTTTCTTGTTTCCTTCCTTGCTTCTTTCCTTTCTTCCTTCCTTCTTTCTCTTTTTTCCTTTCTTCCTTCCTTCTTTCCCTTCTTCCTTCCTTCCTTCCTTCCTTTCCTTCACTTCACCTCACTTCACTTCACGTCACTTCACTTCACGTCACGTCACTTCACTTCACGTCACTTCACCTCACCTCACCTCACTTCACTTCACTTCATTTCACTTCACTTCACTTCACTTCCGTCCCTTCCTTCCTTCCTTTCTTCCTTCCTTCCTTCCTTCCCATCAGTCACATCATCAGCGCCGTTATTGTTGTCGTCGGCGTCATCTTCGGCGTGGCTTCATCATCACCATTACTAACATCTGACAATCCTTTCGTGTCATCCTTGCGTTTGGGCATGGTATCTGCTGAACAGCATGCATGGTCCGAAATTCTGAGGTCCCATGCTCAAGATCTTGTGATGAGCCCAAGCCTTACCTCCAATTGCCTCACAAAGAGGAGTCAAACAACCCTGCGTTGCCTGAACGTAACACTATTGGCAACAGTATTGGCAGCGTTATAAAGTAATGGTGATTTGTCAGCATTACTGTTTCGTCTGTTCCCTTTCACCCTTGTCTATTGAACGACATGATTCTGTCAGTTTTCTTTCAACTCATTCCTATACCACAAAAGTCTACGCACAACAAAGGCAAAAATGAGCTCGCAACGCAAAATGGCACGGTGCAGCGATGGTATGGCCCTCCCGAAAACGAGTTAAGTTCTGTGGTCGCTATTCAGTGTTCAAGTTGCTACTTGATGCACGGCTGCAAGCCAAAACGCGAGTGGATGCGACAACTTCGACACCGATCAAGTCGACCCCTTGCAATGAGACAAATTCATAGAAATTGAATTGGGATATTTGGCCAGGTAACATCTCCCCAAAGAACTCAAGGAAAGGTTTCACTTTGCTTCGCCAGTGACAGGAGTAAACAAGTAGAATCAAAAAGACATGTTGTCAAAAATTCAAGTAGACATGTTGCCATCGATTTGTTCAAAAAAATCCTGGAATTTCAAAAGGTTGGACGTAGCCAATTACATCTATGAAGGAAACTTGTATCTTTGAAGGCGAAGATGTATTTATGAAGGTGAAGATGTATTTATGAAGGGAAGATGTACTCATGAAGGGGAAGANGCACACAATTTTTGCGATTCGTCGTTACCGATTTTATGTTAAAATATATTGTTTAATATTTTTCTTCAAAGAATTATTATTAATATTGCTTTTATAAAAAAAATATATTATCAATATGTTTTTTTCTTATTCAAAAATTTTTATTCGGTATTATATCCATCGATTTAAGAAAATTATTATTTTAATATTATTATATTTATTTTAAATAAAAAATATCTATGAAATTTGTAGAAAATGATGAGATTAATAGGTAATTTTATATTTGAAATATTTAATATCTAATATATATATTTGAAATTAATATGAAATTATAAAATATATATAATGTTTAAAATCAGGGCGATTTTGTTTGAGTCGAATTTTCATGTTTAATTTGGTTGAGGCCTCTCTTTGCGAAAGTTATGTTAGTAATATAAATTGATTGGAAAATAGATTTGATCCTTTTTATTTCTATGGATTCAAATTCCGAATTCAGAATGCCTCAACCTCGTACTTTAACTAGTCTCATATCAAGATTCTCACTATATACATGATTTCGTGAATATGGAACGCATCAAAGATATTTTCATAGACTGTGCAGTGTTTGCTGAAAACACCCTCTCCCATATACTCAATGCCTCAAGAGGATAGAATGCCTTTGATATACGTAGCTTTGAGTAGGATCGGGGTGGGTTTGAGCTGCATTCAGTAAATTTACGCTATATCAGAATTACAGGCCTTTTCAGGTCAGTCTTGATTCAATGTCGTGAACAATTATGTTACAGTAATTATAATTTGAGTTGACTTCGGATTGACTCTCAGTTGATATCCAATTATGGGAGAATCTCCAACAAAGAATGACATGCGAATGATCTGATTCTTCCTGCTCTTAGACAAGTCAACACAAATGCATTCAAAGTGATTTTGTTCCATTGACAGGCATTTTATCATCAAAATCGCTGTGTATAAGTGTATATATATATATATTTATAGATATTATAGATAGTATATACATATATTAATATATTATAAATATTATCATATATCAGAGACAAGGACATGAAAGCTTTCCCTGAAGCTTTGTATGGACGAGGTGCAAACATGGTATAATAATTGCATATATGCATATATATATATATGAATATATATATATATATATTATATACATATGTAAATATACAATATAATTACGTAGTGAACAAATATCTGTCTGTGACTTCAATATGACATGTGTTACTTTGCAACTTCGGTTTAAGCAAATCCATCCTGAAGCTGACGACCTGAGTTTCCAAACCTCGTTGGAGAGCTCGATGCCCTCGGTCTGCACAGCATGAAAAATGTGCGCCTGCACCTCAGCTGCAGGTTCCATCAGGTTCTCCATTTTGCTCCACATGTCACATGTCTTGAACTGCACCCTGGCACAACTGACAAACAACTCGCGGTCGTATGCCGTATGCTGTTCCATTCTGCTCCGTAACAGTCTTTGCAGGACTTTTTGATTACTGAAGCAGCTGAATGCTTCAAGAGGTTTAATTGACCCTGCAACACCTGTTTTCGGGGTGAGACGAAAATCTGGTCCTTTGGACGAGACAATGTTCACAAGAACTCACGTCGGAGCAATTTTACACCACAAACGCAACAAAAAAAAACTCATCGTTTCATTAGAGATCATTAGAGCTGGTTGTTGGCCCAAGGTGGAGCAGCATTGCTGCGGTCAGTAGCACCTAACTAAACTTTGTACATACAGGATCACACTGGGATTTTGTCATGTGGCCAATACCAGCTGATTCTTAATTAGACTTAGAACGGAAGAACTTCATGAGCAGCAATGACTCCGCACCACAATAGGCTGAAAAGTCTGCCCATTTGCCACCGGCATCTGCTGCAAGCATTGCTGAAGCGTAGCTTATGAAATCCTCAAGTGCAATGGATGAGCAAAAAAAACAGAAAGAGCTGAGAGCTGCTCCAGGTTGCGGATACAATGGGCTTCTGTTGGGATTGCAGGTGCGAATCCTTCATGAGGCTGGCTGACCCATTTCATCCAAGAATCTTGCTCCGCGAAACGGGAGGGCATCAAATAGAATGTTTGCAGTGCGTTTTGCCATTGACGTGCCTGAAGGGCACGATGACATCGAATGTAGGTGCAACTGCAACTGTCATCGCATGTCATCGCCATGCGAACAAAGCACTGAAAGCAACCCTGCCTTTTGACAGGCCATGATCGCTGCATTAGAACAAAATGAATCCTGTTGCTTGTCTGGCATCGTGTGAAAAATTCGCAAAGCCGTGTGCCACTGATGACCACAATCACACGCACTGATCGCACTGCCTGCATTCACGGAATGTTCGTCTGAGCATCTCACTAGTGTAGCATTTTCTAGCCCAACCCCTCAACATTCTGACCAAATTAGGTTGATGATGGTTGATGGCTTAAAGGCTTAAAGTAGGAGCGGGCTTAAGCTTCCTAGAATTTCCACACAGACCAGTCACACGTCCAAAGAATTTCCACTTGCATTTCAATACGCAAGAAATCGGGAACAAAGACCTTCAAAAGTTCAAAGAGACATACCAAGCTGCTGAAGGTGACATGGTTCGGAGTGATGGTGAGACAGGGCATTTGCCGCAGCAGTACCAGTGTTGAGCGCCATTCCCCGCCTGATTTTGGTTGCCAAAAATACAAAATCACAGACGTTTAGAAGAGCTATTTCATGTTATTTCACTCAAAGTTGGCATCAAATAAGAAGCAATTGTTCTGCAGGTACGCAGTTTGCATGACAACACATTCAATCTCATTCATCAACGTGTAGCCGTGTATCCAGTTTGTTGGCGAACGTCTCTCTGTCTGCTGTACAACTGTGCTTTGTCGCACCTTGCTCACATGCACTCATCAAGCCGCTGCAACTAATGACGTCTTTCGCGACCCGTGCAAGGGCCATTCTCCCAGACAGTTGCAAAGCGAGCTGCCACTGGCTTCCTGTTTCAGGAGGTATGACAAACAACACTCGGGCAGAACGCCTTACAATCAGTTGCAAAGAATCCAATGACAACTCACTGGAAAGAGCCCTTTGATTCAAGACAGCTTGCGTGTCTCAATCTGAAGTGAAAAAAGGTACAAAAGTGCTTGGGGAATCCCGCTCGCAACGCAGTATTGGTCGCCATGCCTCTTTCACATGCCAAAATGACACCACTGTAGCTGACAGCCTGGGCACACAAACCCAGTGTGATACGTCATTACTTGCATCATTTGCCCCCCACTGCCACTGAGTCACAAATCCGAAGGATGGCTGAGTCTCTAGTCTAGGCTACGGTCTGAGATTCCGGCATCTGGAGCGCTTCTGTCCTCCATCTCTCGCAAAAGTTCCAGGGCAACTTGCCACTGCCCGGAATTTGCACAAGCACTTATCGCGGCGTTGTAACCTTAGGCGTGTTGCTTTACGACGCTACTATGAGTACAACCAATGCCCTCTGTGCCGATGGCATGTTCGAACGCATTCACGCAAAAATGGAAGAGCGACGGCAGGATTCAATCATCAAGTCTTTGGAGTCAGCATGAGCACTTTCTCAAACAACATCAAAAGATGCTCCGACAAACCCTGCACCACGCCCTTCGACGTAGGCACTGACATCGTCAGCAGTCAGTTGTTTTTCTGGCAGCTGCTCCAGTAAAATCAAAGCCTTCTGCCATTGCTTTGCTTTCTCACAGGCGCTCAACGCTGCATTTTGCGCAACTAGGTTTGGTTTCATTGATGCCTCCTCATTGCAGACTGCACACAGGGATGTGAGATATGCGTATATTATAATCACACTGCAAGTAACCTTAAGTAGCACCATTTACAAATGCTGGTATGCCATTGAAAGAACTCCAGTGCTCAGCTCAGATGGCCCCGGAAGCAATTATTGGTGCATTGTTGGAGGAAAGAATCCGCAACCAGTCCTCCATGGACTGCAGCAAGTCAAGGGCAGCTAGCCATTTGCCACATTTCCTCACCAACTGTTCATATCACACTCGCCGAAACAAATCTAGTTTGCTTTTCACCATGTTTCACGTAGTCCCTAGCATGATGTTCCACTCCAAGCCATGATGTATTCACCCTCTATACTACACGCACATGCGTGCCAGAAACTGGAACACGTCTGGCATTGTTCTGCGATTCCCTCTGATCTGAACAAGATTCTCGCATGCACTGATAACACCGCTGATGCAAACCACATCTGCCTGCACCTGCTAACTTCATATGTCATCGCCCCATGATGGTGCCCATAATTCTAGCAAAAAAATCCTGGCATTGAAAAACTGTCTCAGAATTCTGTGCCTTTGCAGCTGCCATCACCTCCAAAAGACCAAGGGCCCTTTGCCATTGGTGTCCTTTTTTGCAAGCCTCGGCGATGATAACATTGGTGTAAAGATTTTGGAAAAGGCCAAGGGAAGGTGAGTAGATCTTCAGCCGTAGGCACGCTGATAGCACCGCTGAAGGCGAAGGCGTTGACCTCTCCAGCTGCAGTGCCAAGCAGTGCTAGTGCCTCTGGCCATCGAGATGCCTTTTCGCAGCAGCTGATAGCAGAGCCAAAGGTATAGACCTGAAGGTAAAAGAGCCATTTGAATAAAGCTCTGAATTCTCAACAATGCTGCTGTTTTGTTCATAAAGAGCCAAAATACGTTTGGTTGAACTGCCACTTCTAGCATCTCCCCAAGGAGGTGCATGACCCACGTCCACTGACCCGACCTTAGCACCACCAGACCAGGAAGGTAATGGAGACAAATGGAATGCTGGAATGCAAAGTCAAATATCTATCGTTGTCGGCGGACACCTGGGACACCTTGGACACCTGTGTTCTCCCACTACTACCAGCCCACCCTTTGGGCAAGCAGCTTTTCGCATGCAGATGCCGCTGCTGAATAGTGAAAAACGTTGGCTTCCACACCCCCAAGCCTAAGTCAAACCAGTCAAACTGACAAATCCCTGTTTGAAAAAGCCTGTGCGAAACATCAGCAAAAGGATGCCTGAGTATATCGCAACTAGTGGAAAAAAGTGAAAGGTGAAATGTTCCACATTTGAAATGAATCTTGCACTTGTTTCAAGCTGGGCAGCTGCATAACATTCAATACTTGAAGAGCAAGCTCGGTCCACCTGCGTTCAATCCGTCAAAACTGTCCAAAAACTAGCTCGGGGCGACCTACAGCGTTGAATGAACCCGATCCAACTATATCAACATAATGTTGACCCAGCTTGAAAATGACCGGGAATAAGGGGACATGCTCCAGTGATGATGAGCGGCAGGGTTTTATTCATTGGATATGTGCAGAAAGGAAGGCAAATGGATGGATGACTGGATGACCAACTCTGCAAGACTCGTCTCACTTTCGGAGTTCCACCACATTCAGATTGCACACAAAGCTGCCCTGCCTACCCCAAAACTATGTTTTATCTCCGTACATAAAATGCAGTTGCTCATGTTTTGTAATTTGCCAAAATGACTGAGTAACATCTGAGTAACATACGTACATGAGCTCTAGCCCTCTACACTAAAGATCAAGTCTCCAAATGATGCCGGAATGCTTCTCTTCTAAAACCTTCAGTCACCACCTGCCTCAATTTGGCCAATGAATTTAGTACCTGTGTGGCTTCGGCTGGCCGCTTTCTCCAGTTCGCGAGGGGACCCCCAGAACTCCCTGACGTTAAAAGCCGAAATACCTGGCAAGTCTTCTGGATGAGCAGCAAGTGCGTGACTTACGTTGATTCTAACTTTGCTGGCATCTTGAAGTGATATGGGGAGCATGGATGGCAGAGCACCAATACAAAAAAAAACGCCAGGTGGACATCTTCCTTCTTCTTTGCCTTCGAAAGCAGCTCCACTTCTGGGACAATCCATCCCTGTGAGCGATTGTCCAAGGTGATTTTGACAAGTGGCTAAGGGCCAAAAAAACTCGGCCAAACCACTGCGTCTCTCCAATTTTGACCAGGTGGGACCTTCTTTCTTTTCGAATCTACTATAACTTCATATAACTTCTATATCCGCACGTGGGCACATGAAAGCCTGGGAAGTAGAGCTGAGCAAATTCGGAACAAGACCTGAAACCTGTGAGATTCCACAAACGTCAATGTCTACAACTGCCTCCAACATCTAATAATGATAGCGATGATAGTGACCAGTCAGTACCTCACCTTTGGTTCGAAGCTTCCCATTCGACAGCTCCACCATGGCAGTCGTTTCTGTTGAACCTACAGTGCTGTTTTACCTGAGTCCAATGTTCTGTTTAGAATTTGAGATCTGGGAGTGACTTCTGACTAGGCGCTCTGCGGGTCTTCATGTCTGTGCTACGACTATTCTTTTGCACACGAACTTGTCGCATCACTCGCATTGCCTTCAACAAGAGGCCCGATGAGGCCCCGAAGCAGCACTTCACTTCACAAGACAGACCAAACAGTTTTAGTGCTGGCAGCTGCGCCAGGTTTGAGCAGGATATGCAACAGTCATGCAACTGCCATTTGACTGCAGGTCAGCAATCGCCTTTGGTCAAGACAATCTACTGAATCATCCAGATATCCAAAGTTATCAGAATTGACCCGAATAGCTGTAGCTTTTGAGTAGGGATCTGACCGAAACAAAGCCGATCAAGGCAACCCTCTGGCAAGGCACATAAGGATACATAAGGTACAAAACGGGGTGTGCTGCCAGCCACATTTTGGATCTACTCTCCGAAAGCGTGGAATGTGAAGAAGCCAGAGCCGGTAGTCGCCAAAAGGAAGACACTCATATTGCAGCATAGGCTGATGCTTTTGCCGTTGCATCTGAGCCAATAGGGCTCAGTGACAATTCAATGTAGTAAACAATCTAGTTCTTCACGGATTTTGTAGTGAATGATTATTCTTAAAATACAGTAGTCATAACCGCAGCCGCTATAGAAATGATACCATGTTATAGCTCTACAAGTATCCAGACTGAGCCCTACCACTGCCTGACAACTGAAAGGCCTGGAAAATTTTGCCCCCAAGCGGGTTTCCCCATGAGTTGCTTGATTCTCCAAACTCTTGCCCTTGGAAATCACAATGTTGAAGAGATTAGGGAACTGTCTTTGGAATGTCTTTGGAATGTCTTCAAACCCTCGTCCTTTCCAAAGGCAAGGTCGAGATCTTCAAAAGCCTGTACGGCATGCAAATGCGAAGTTCATTTTAGTGTGTCCGTTGTCGACAGAGCTTTTACAGGATCAATGTGAGAACTTTATCGGAAATCTACTAATCTACCATCTTCCCAGTACTTAAGTTACTTAAGTACAGTTTCCACTTTGGCTCTCGACGATGTACACAAGAAAAGGCTTTGCGAGTCAGCTCGCCAAGGATTCTTGCCACAGGCTGGGCGGAACTAGCCCGCTGAGCAATCGGGCAAAGATCCGCGAGGCCGACGTAGTGAGGCTGTGGCCAAGTACAGTAACAAATACTATCGGAATATCTACAAAATCTTCAAAATGCTCAAAAGTGAAAACCACCCAAATATGCACTTGAAGAAGGTGCGAGCCCTTGCAAAAGCCTGCTGCTGTACGTCCAGACATTCAAGGACAATGTATCAAATCTGTGTGAAAATGAATCAAATGAGCTTGCAACGTGTATCGGCCTAGTGTACTGTCTCTGCTTGACATCTATCGTCATCTTTCCATGCACAATACCAGTTCTGTGCGTGTACTGACTGGCATCTGCAATTACCCAGGATAAAGGATTTGATAGGATTTGGCAGTTAATTGATGTTGCTGCTTGTCTGATGGCCTTGAATTACTTGCAGTATCTTGCTGTTCCTACTGGAAATCAATGACACCATCCACCCAAAAACCTGGATGACAAGGCCAGTATGCCACACCTTGCTTTGTACAACTGCTGAAGCCAGCACCACCGCCTTGAGATAGCGACATTATTTGCATTCGTCTCACTGCCCGTGGCCGGCTACAAAAGCAAATTGGATGCATACCGTTTTTTTATTTGAAATGGAATCATATATATGTTATACGCTCAAGTACCGCGAGAACATCGCGCTTTGAGCTACGCGCTGTGGCCCTCAGGCGAAGCCCATGATGTTGAGACCTTCACGGATGTCGATGCGGTTGGTCTGCTTCTTGCTCTGCGGGTGTTCTTGCACTTTGATCTTGCTATCCTTGCCATCCTTTTCTTGGCCAGCATTCTTCGTTGTTTTTCCCTTCGGTTCTTTTATTTGGCACTTGCCACTCCCTTTCTCTCTGACTGGAGCCTTGCGAAGCATGTGCAAATGGGAAGTATCTTCATCCTCTTGGGCCACCACTGTCACCCACTGACACTGAGTGTTGGAGCGCATGGTCTGCCCACAGCCCTTGGCCACTTGCTTGGAGCGTGCTTCACGTGCAAGCTCTTTCGGATCTGGAAGCTCAGGGTCTTCCAAAGCCGGGCCGCCAACGCAAGGAGGGGGAGTTGCAGAGATCTTCTCCACCATCTTCTCCTTGAAAACTTTCGACATCTTGTCATCAGTTGGAATTTGCGTCACCTTGTGAGCACCAAGCAATCGGGCAGCCCAAGTCAATGGTGCGGCCTCTGCGTTTTCTTCAGGGAATGCAACCAATGCCATGGCATGATTGGAATCCACCAATTCCCATTCTGCTTCCACGGAGAGAACTGGCCAGTCTCCTCAAGTCAAAGGCAGAAACTATCTTTGACTCAGAGAGCGTTGAGATCGATGCTTACATTTAATAAATTACGATGATGATCGTGATGGCTTGTGGCAAACAATGTCGGATGACCCCCACGCAACTCATTACTCTCAAATCACAACATCTTCGCTAAATTGGGGCTTGGGTATGCCTGGATTCGTTGACCAGAATTGGACACTTTGAACATTTGAGATGTTTGAGATGTTTGAGGCATGTCACAGGCTGGACTGAAATGGACGAGGGACGGTTGTTCAGCTTCATGGTTCCAGTCATGGAAGAAGCGTCAATGGGAGCCATGGCTTGGCAACAACAATGCGGGCACAGTAGCAGACTCGGAATGTTTGAGGCACTAGGGAACAAAAGATGCAAGCAATTACACAAGTTGGCAAATAAGCAAACAACGACAATAGCAATCCTTCACGGCTCTTTCCGCTTAGTCTTGTTGGTTGGCAGTGCGAATGTGCTGATTATGGCCAATGGGTGGCAAGGACTCTGCACTATTTCTTTTCTTTACTCTGGACACTCCCACAACTGGCAAGGCCTTTGCCTCCGTCTTGATTAGGGGGTATGAAATGTGGCAGTGGACAGCAACCAAGTGCCAAAGCCGCCCCCCTTTTTTCCGCTATGACAAGCTGTGAGCTTTCAAGCGCCGCTGGGCATTTGCACACGCGCTGATGGCTGCATCGTAGTTGCACTCCTGTGCGTCCAACATCCTGCTTTTGCACGTTGCATCAGCCGCTTTGGGAAGCTATGAAGAGATGGGATGCTGTCATATGCTCTCACGTTCGTCTGTCTTACCAACTTGCTATCGATCCGGTGTCATCAATGAGACAGTGCATAATCCAGAATCTGGAGCCTAGATACCAATTTCCACCCCTTACATTGCAGAGCTTCGAGATGTTTGAAGGAAATGCACATGCAGGAGCATCTTGAGCTTTCCTCGAGTCTCTCAAAAGATCCTAAGAACATCCAGTAGAAGATCAAAATGTGAGATAGCCGCGCTCCTACTTTGCATCCATGCCAGCAGCCGAAGACCGCTTTGCCAATTCCAACCTTCTATGCCATAGATTCAGATCACGGCAGGTCAAAGCACAGGGAGGCTTCTTTCAGGGTTGTTTCGGGGATGCGATCCTTATGATTCTTTGTGGTGGCACACACTTTGGTGCGACTTTGAAGGGCATTCCAAACACAAAACTGGCTTCCACCCAACTTGCTTTCGCTGGCCTCTTGCATACGAATTGAAAGATGTTCCACTGGATACCACGTCCAATTCAAATCCCATGGCAGGCCTTTGCCAATTTTTCAGCTGTGACAGTGCCAGGTAACCCCAAAGCTGAAATGATATATGAGACCCCTAAATCATGTGTGATGATAAATACGGTGGATACATCTGATTCGCCACGTCTATCTCGCAATTTAGTAGCACTGATGATTAGACATCCTCATAGCCTCCCCATGAGCAGCACATGTGGGTGGACTGAGGATTTGGCAACACCTCTCCAAAGAGTTGGATGCACAAGAACCATTGCATAGCCTTTTCAGACACACTGATGATTGTGTTCTGCATCACCATGTCCTTGGTGAGCAAAAGGGTTGTGGGGTTGCAAATGGTTGCAAGGCCTGCCGATGCTGTTTGCAGCTAAGGCTCCACTTTTAAGCTGGCTAGCTTTGCATCACCTTGACCATAGATTGCTTTTGGTGCAGCACAGGATCTGAACGAAATACATAAAGTACAGTTATAGATCAGGAAGTTTTCTTGAACAGCCCAATTGCTAGCCAGTGCACGTGTTTGATGCTAGCGTCCCGCTGGCATGCATAAAATATGTTTCCAGATGCACCAAAAATTCTGCATACATAACTGCAGTAGTCAGTGAATTGGACGTGTAAAAGTTCCTACCCTGGAAGACATCGAATCCCAGATGCACATCAAGGTCATTCCACGCTGCCATTGCTTCTCATCCAAGCCGTTGATCGCCGCGCTCACGAGCTCCAAGTCCTTCTGACATATATTAGCTGAAAATCTCCAAACATATCCGAACATATAAGAATTCTCAGAAGTTCTCAGATGTCTAAAAAGAAAAGGCCTTCAAAAATGCCCCAGGGTTGGAGAGTGAAGCCGAGCACCGGGAACAAATCTAATGAATCTGATTGCTGACACGCTTCCAAATGGCTAGCATCTCGCGTCATCTGCAGGACCTTTTGCCAGGTCTGGTGCTTCTTGAAGCGAGCAGAAGCCACAGCAGCAGTCCCTCAAAGCAGTATACATTGGTGTCTTTTTGAAGCCAGAATCATAGTGCATCATCGAAACATAAAGCATCTTAGAACTGCAAGCTATACCTGCGTACATATCCACTGTTTGCGTCTTGGGTCACAAACATGAATTTTGACCAAGTCACATGCTATCTGATTAATTCTTGTGGCCTGCTGCCGCAATTGGTCCAGCATTTGGGCAGAGAATTGCCACTTGAGAAAAAGGGACCGGAGAGCAGTGCTGTAGCCTTGGCAGGCTGAAGGAATTCAGAACCAAAGAGATGGCAAGCCTCTGCAAAGGTCGTATGAAAATAATGGAAAGCAAGTAAAGAATATTTGTACAACATATAGATATAATATTATATTATCATTAATCATTATCTATAATTCATCCAATATATAAATAGATATGATATACACCTTTTATATGATGCGTTGGGTATTGAACACATTATGTGTAAATAGTTCCGGGGCGAAGATCAGTGCTTTCTTCCTCTCGAAGGGTCGACCCATGCAGCAGATATAAATCAAAACAAATGGAATGTGCAGTTGAAAGCACAACATAAACCTACGGGTCCATGTTACAAAATCTTGGTGCTACGGCCACAATGTTCTTTGCAGGAAACATCACAAATCCTGTCACCCACCACCCTCAGCACATCTCATCACCTGATAATTGCAGTTCCGTTAGCACAAGAGGCAAGCAGGATGCTATGGCAATGGTACAAGTACTTGTGACACAGCCTTCAACCGCTTTGCGTGCCAGGCTGCTGACTAGACCAGGATTTATAGCTGCAGTTCCCATCTCTTCCAGAATGCAGCTGGCAGCTTCCCAATCTAAATCAGCAGCACCTGAGCCAGGCCAAACAATTTCCGTTAATGCTTCCTCCCTTCGTTCGGGCGATGCACTAAGTGGGCACCTATTTCTGCTGCAAGGACATGATGCGTATGCTCCACAAAGTGATTTCTCGACCCAGCATTAGGGCTCGAACATGCATTTATGACCGAGGCATAGGTGAATTCATTCGGCTGGACTTTCCTAAGCACGTCTGTCAAACTTGTATGTCTGGTGCAAACTTAAGCTACAAAGCTGTTTGCAAGTTTCATGGACATGGATCAAGGTCAACCAGATTTAACTAGTTTGCTTTTGAACTGGCAAACTAACACCTGCAGGATCCTGCCATCTTTTTTGTTGAGGTTCGATCCCACCATGAAGTCCAACAAATGAAGCGATAAATCCAGTGAATTTTGGTTGCCTGTTTCGCATGCATTGATTGCTGCACTAAAAGTCACCACATTTGGTGTCACCTGGCCGAAGGCATTTGAGTGTCAGACAGTCCCTACTGTCTACATACTGTTTACATTGCAATTTAATGACTATAATCAAAGGCTATAAAGTCTATCTATATTCGATCATTTTGATCATTTTCTATGCATAACAACTATTCATTGACATTCATTTGCAATAAATCTGAATGGAGCCTTCGGGCGTTTCTTGTATCTCTGCTCCGAACATTAATCAGTTCTGTAAATTCCACCACGTCCCATGCACTTTGTTCATCAGCTGGCTTGGATGAACTTGAGACTTCAGCTTCCCTGACTATCCGTTCTAGGCTATACTAGAAAGCTATGCGCTCACTGCACTCAAAAAGGCACCCAGAGTCTTTCAGTTTCAGCATCTCAGCATCAAGGCGACTGGGATGGACAAAGCCGAACTCAACAATTCAATGTCTCAACTGATTGGGTCAAAGGGCTTTTGATTCAGAAAAACCCTTCACAAATATCACCAAATATCAACATATAACATCATTGCCCAACCACATCCTCTGACCCAGGCCACCCCGTTTGCTTGAATTTGCCTTGGCAGAGTCCATCCACCAGAGGTGCTGAAGGGCCAATAGCCAACAGCTTGCTCGAGCACAGCTGAGGGATGACGAGCTGAAACCTCGAGCGTCACTGAGGAACTCAGCGACAAGGCCTTGTATCTGACAAACCCTTGAACCCTTCGGGCGGCGTATTACACTCATGCTACTTCGTGCCCTTCGTTTGACCTGATTCCACTTCACGAAATGTTGCCATCGAAGATAAGATATACACCATGATCTTTCGTTGTCAGTCTCTGCACAACACTTTCCAAGTTCCTTCCAAGGCACTTATCACATCTGGGTGCAAGCGGGCCTGCTGCATGGCCAAAAGCAGATAAATAGCCAGCTGCCATTGGCCATCCTGCGATGCCGTAGAGTTGGGAAAATTCGAGCTGGTTTGATCTTCCCGGGGGGTCCTTCTCCTTTGCACAGGCATTGATCGCACTGTTGTAGCTGATCACGTCCTCGTTTAGACTGTGGTTGCTGCAAAACAAGAACAACAGAAAAGAAGACCGGATTGTCCGGATTGTCTAAGTTATTTCACTGCATACATTGGTTTTCAATCGACCGCATCCAAGCTACTGGTGGAACCTCATCCAGAGCCATTGCATGTAACAAATACAAGGCAAATGACCAGCTGTCCTGGCAGGCCCGCAAATCCCACAACATGGAAGATCCGATTCCAAGCTCCGATCTGAGCAACCCGCAGCAACCCGTCCTTGGATGCATTGATGGCAGTGTTGTACGATGTCGTGTCTGGTTCGACGCCAGCGTCTCGCATCAATCCCAACAGGCCTCAACCATTTTCAGCTCAAAAGCGATGGTAGCAATGGGAAAGGCAGGGTGAATTTAAAAACGACTGACACAACGGAACTGGCAAGAGTATGTGCTCGAACCTGAGTTCCACTTTTCAGGGGCTTTGATTTACTTCTTAAGGAAGCATTTTCATGCATTTTCGAGCGGACGAAGCCGGCATGCTAAAAACAGAAGTGAGGGAAAAAACTCATCGTTCCATCACAGCTTCCAAATGCCGGCCATTGGCGCTGTGATACGAACTGCAACCAAAGTTTCTGCAAATGTGGGCATACTTAAGCATCAAAATAAAAAACAAATGCCATATTCAAGATCTGAGAGACTTGTTGCTCCAGTGGCATCTTGGCAGACTTGGCAGGCATAGAGCGCCTTGCAAGGGAGGTCAAACCGAGTGGGACATAAATTGGCTGTATCATGCTGCAGCAACTGCTGACGAAGAGTTAAGTCATGGCCACGTGTGATTCACGAAGCTAACCACCCACAGCCTCCAAATCGAGCTTTGGTACACTAGCAGGCTAACAAGCGTGTGATATCCCAGTCATGGATAGTCATGGTGTGTGTTTGTTGTCCAAGCATCTGCATTGAAGTGGATCACATTCACCTGTCGCATACATCAACATACAGAAGGTTGAAGCAAATGATAGTGAACACAAGGCAGAAGGATTCAGCTAGATACGATGGACCAGGGATCAGCCTTGCTTCGCCAGGACTGATTGGAGATTATGGATTCTATGGAAAGCTGATCAAAAAGCTACAAGCATCACTAGCCGAGCCTCCAGACGAAGTTTCAACATGCCTTGCAGCATGTTTTGTGCTAAATCTTGGCGCTTCTCCCCAGCGACTCTTGAAAGAATGCGCGTTGACAAAGCAGGGTGGTCTTGCCTCAGCTTTGCAGCGCAAAGCACACTACTGACCCATCATCCGGAAAAGGTCGTAGGCCGTGGGTCTGAGTTCTTTTCAACGTACATCCTTTGTTGGGAAGGATGGTTGATCAAGGAAGCAACATAGCTTGATACTTCTCATGGGAACTTACTCGAAAACTCAAAACTTGATTGCAATATGTTGCAATACACTCATGTGTGCTTTGTGTTGCATCACCCCTTGGCCTATTGAAAACTAGAGAATCGTGATCAAAGAAGTTTGATCTTGGATGATCTTGGAACTGGAGTGGCCTCACGGCCAATCGACAGTTGCTTTGGTCGAACGTGCTGGGTGTAAATCAGGGAATCGGGGAAGCGACATGATAATATCCGCCGACCCCAGCGTCACATAGGGGGAGCGCGCCAGAGGAGTCTGCCAAGGCCCATGGAACGAGATGGCACACTGGCTGATGCCATCCTGCATGATTCTTTTCCATTGGGAATGGCAATTTTTGAGCATCGAGCATTTCGCAAATAGGCTCTTTCGCAACCAGCCTGCAAAGCTGGACACTCAAAGGTGGTTTCTGCAATATATGTACATTCGGGGCGCGGTGCTGGGAAGGCATGTTGGGCACGATTCCTGCTGCTGTTCGGCCGTTTCGCAACCAGCCAATGGACTCTCAAAGCTGGTTTCTGCAATAGGTAGGTGTGGCATAAGCTTTGTTTTTTTTTAGGGCGTCAGTACGCAACGTTAGAGATTTGGGGCGCTGTGCTGGGAAGGCATGTTGGGCACGAATCCTGCTGCTGTTCGGCCGTTTCGGAACCAGCCAATGGACTGTCAAAGCTGGTTTCTGCAATGGGTAGGTGTGGCAGAAGCTTTGTTTTTTTAGGGCGTCAGTACGCAACGTTACCCAAAGGCTCCAATCTTACACTTTTGCATCCAAAAGTGATATCGGAAAGCGCTTTTACTATCAAAAGCGCTTTTGATGTTAAAAGCGCTTTCCGATATCACTTTTGCTATCAAAAGCGCTTTTGATACCAAAAGTGATATAGGAAGTCTCCGATCGGAGAATGATATCATCATTTTCCGATAAATGATTTTGTGTTCAGTATAAACTTAAACATCCTTAAAAGTATATTTGTTTTTCATGTTTGTCACGCACACAGCATGTGTTTCCACAAATAAAAATCTTCCAAGCCAAGATTTTTCTGCGTGGGTGTGGTCTGTGAATTCCTGTACTAGCAGGCTCGCCTACTTATAACCTAGGTTAGAAGTAGGCTAACCTAGGTTCTAAGTAGGCTAGCCTAGGTGTACCCTAGGTTAGCCAAGGTTTAAGTCGGCCAACTGGAACACGAAATTGTTCAAGTTATAAGTTGGACCTTCAGTAGGATCCTAATTACTAACTAGGCGCCCTAGCCATAACTAGGTTAAAGCTAGAACATCAGAGAAACAAAACCAAATACAGCAACAACTAAGTACACCCTAACAAGGGTAAGTGAGTTAACTAAAAGCTAACTAGGATGCAATTCATGTTGACATTCGGTTTTGTTTACTTGTAATTATTGGGTTGCTCTTTATTTGCTCCTTACATTTGATTGATTAGCTGTGTTGAAATCTGCCAAAATATTCATTGTTGAGAATTTTGAAGAACAACTAACAAAACACCGTTTTTATCCACATTTGAATCACAAGCAAGAAGGCAACAACAACAAAAAGACACAATCAAAAAAATAAGAAACCCGACTCAATGTTTTGAATTTGAATTTGCATTGCGCATTTGATTTTAGTGACATGGAATGATT